>JAWQFJ010030671.1:0-20000 GCA_034096865.1 Theodoxus fluviatilis | reverse complement strand
AGAGGTACTTTCCAGCAGGCTCCTTCCTTTCCTGTGCCCCATCTGCTGCGTGCAAGCGCAGGTGCTGCTCAAAGGCTTCACGCTGCGTTGCCTGGAAGTTGCAATGAGGGCACTTTTGCGGAAAGTTGAGCAGCAGCAGCTCATCATTCTCGGAGCACTGGTGAGAGTAGGCGTTGATGTGCTTTTTCAAGTCGCACTTCCAGCGAGTGCTGTATCCACACTGCTGGCAAACCCAGGGCTTGGCATTGGAATGCATGACAGAGTGACGCCTCAGTTCTGCCTGGCTGCTGGCCACGAAGGTGCATCGCTCGCAGGCATTGGAGCCATGCTGACCCTCGCGCTGCCGGACAGGCTGCATAGCAGATCTCTGGGATGGGGCTGGGCTTGTCGAGACTGGAGCCAAGATCACCAAGGGCTTGGCCGAGGAGCTTCCCGTGACCTGGATGGCCACTGCCCCCTGGACACCAGGGGAGGGACTGTTGGTCGGAGCAGACTGAGTGTTAGCTCCTGCTGGTGACTGCTGCGAGGTGGATGGGGTTGAGATCACGCCTTGCATGTTCACTGTGACGTTGGGTGGACCATTGTTGGGACGCCTGGAGTAGTCAACCACATCATGGATGGTGTAGCTGCGTCCATCACCATTGACATTTCCACACCTCTTCAGGTGCTTCACCACATCCCACTTCCACTTGCTGCGGTAGCTGCACACTGGGCAGCCATGGGGCTTCTCGTTCGAATGGTTCTTCATGTGCTGGGTGATCTCAGAGGGCCAGCGGGCCCTGTAGTCACAGAGGGGACAGCTCTGAGTCAGCTGCTGGTTGTTGCCAGGGTTCACCTGCCTTTGGGTGGAGATGACACCACGCGACCTGTTGACATTCAAGCTGAGTCGGTTGCGCACTGTTTCGCTGACAGCTCTCTGCGTCTTTGCATTGATGGGTCGCTGTTGGTCCCTGCTGTCTTGATCCATATCAGTGATCATGGACTGGACATTGGGTATCTGGATCTGGGCCAAGTCAATGTCCTCAAGGTCAGAGGCTTGCTGGCTGGTGGAGGGCTGAGGCTCAGCGGACATGAGGGAGGTCTCCAGGAAGGAACCCCTGGCGACTGGAATGGTGGTATCGGACACAGACCCGTCCACATGCATGCGGCTCATGGGAGGAGGAGAGGCGTTGGAGGACTCGGCAGTGAGCTCGTCCATGCTGGCTCCCTCAGAGCCCGTGTCATCGGGCTTGGCAGGGGATGTCTCCTTGCGCTTGTAAGGGTTGGGCAGTCCTTCATGGCTCTTGTCAAAGTGCTTGACCAGGTCCCACTTCCACTTGTATGTGGAGCCACACACCATGCATGCAAATGGTCGCTGCTCAGAGTGAGAGACTGCATGCTTCTGCAGGTCAGCGGGCCACTTAGCCTCATAGTCGCAGATGTTGCATTTGAGAGGTCGGGCCTCCGCACTAGATCCATTGAGGTCCTGCGTGGAGAGGGAGGCAATATCGTCCAGAGGCATGCTGATCAAGTGGTATGTCTGCTGCAGACCATGGGGAATCTTCTGGATGATTTCCTGTGGGGGGGGAAAGTGTTCTTGTCAGCCAATGCAGGTGCAGCCACATACAGAGAAATCTAAACAAACAGAATCTTACATATAAGTAGCGGCCAGACAAATAACTTTTTATTGGCCCCCTCTTTCAGACACTCAAGCTTGCAAGCACCAACAATGATCCCAGAGAAAAGGCAGAAAAAAGAAGTGATGACTTACGTTTGCAAAGAAACTGTGACATCCTCTTGCCAGGCAAGTTATGCTACAGCAAACTGATCCACACAAGTGTTTTTCAAAGCTAAGTTCTGGTTGTTCTAAAAATCTCACTCAATGCATTGTGCGAACATGAACAGGCAGTGCCAATTTCACCATATTCTCCCCTTCATCTGTGCCACTCAGGAATAATCACATTGATCTTAAGATCTTACCTCTCCTTACTTTCCTCCAAGCAATATTTGCAAACCCTACCCCTTACTCCCATCTCTACTCCACAGTATCAATCTCACCATATTCTCCATCATTTCTGCCACTAAGGTATACATTTACATATGGCCAGAGCTGCTGGATGCACCCCGCATCAGCTGGAACCCCTGGCTGCTGGGCTTCAGAGCCTGCTCCAGGGATAATTATTTTGATCTCAGGGCTCCTAGCCCTCCTCCAACCCTTATTTGCTTACCTTGTAGGCAATGATTTCCTGATAGTGATTCTGGCCAAAGTGATCTGTCAGCTCCTCAGATGCTTCAAAGTGCTCACTGCACGAGGCACACTTGAACTCCTTCTTGTTGTTGTGCACAGTGCGGATATGGTTCCCATAGTCCACGGAGGTCTTGCCTACAAAGCTGCACAGGCCGCAGGCAAGGGGGGCTTGCTTTGGTGGTCGCACTAGGGTGGGGGGGGCCGGGGGGGATGGGTCCACTGAAATCCCATCCCAATCAGGCTCCCTCTTCACCTGCTGTATTGAAATTGCAGACTGGACCTCAGCAACTATCATCATCTGATGGCAATGGATGGCATGATTTTCAGTGTATAGATGAAATAAAAATCTCTCCCAAAAAAGAAGACAAGGAGGCAGAAAAAGGGAGAATTAATCATTTCAGATACAAATAACTTCAAGAATTTAGAAAAGATGACAATTTCCCTCCCTTGCTCACTTGTTTTCACATTCTCTGTGTCTAATTCATGGATTTCCCTGGAAAAATAAAGTTCAATCAATCAATCACCCAATCAATCAATCCTCCCCCAGCCTACAAACATACAAGCACACAAACATACACACACAAACCTACAAACACACACACACACACATACACACAGACACACACACAAACACACACACACACATACACACAGACACACACACAAACACACACACACACACGCACACAGACACACACACATACACACAGACACACACACACACACACAGATACACACACACACATACACAACCATATCAGCAACACTCTTCACCTTGCTTGCAACATCGGCTCCTTTGTCTGACAGGTCCAGGGGCTCCTTCTGGTCACTGGAGGAGGTCATTCTGCCCTGGGGAAGGTGCTGGTACAACGCCAGGCTGCGGGGAGTACCCAGAGGGGTGCTGGTGGCTGTGGGAAATACTGGCTGTGAGGAGTTGGTGACAAAAGGACCTATGGTGTTTGGACAGGTTACCATGGGGCCACCATCAGGGGAGTCTCTGTCCAAGGCTGGCATGGTGGGGAGGTGGAACTGCGTCGGATTCAGAGGAGTGCTGCGGTTGCTGTCCTGGCCATGGCTGGGGGAGTGACCATCACCAGAACTGCTGCCGATCTTGATGGCGGAGCGGGGTCCGGTCTGCCTTATGGAGCACTGCTTGACCAGCGCTTCCAAGCCTGCAGAAACAAACCAGAAAGATTGTTCTCAGTGGAGACTGGGTGGAGAGAGGAGGATGACAATGATGATGATGATGATGAAGATATGATGATGCTTACTCGAGTTGAACTGGTTGTGTGTCGTTAAGTGGAACAAGCAATGGGAGTATTCTATCATAAATGCATCTACTGGTCCACATAAACTACACTTTTTTCTGTTTGAGACCGTGTGTGTGTGTGTGTAAGCATGTGCAAGTGGGTGTAAGCATGTGCAAGTGGGTGTGTTTCATTGCTTTCAATGTGTTTTCTTCAAATTTGCACACTTGTTTTACAGAAGGGAACAATTCTATATTATCAGCAAAACCTGCAGGAAATGCAATGCATGTCATTTTCACATCTCAAATCTGTTATCGCAATCACATCAAAATGACAAAAGAAAATCACGGCACATTTGTTTATGGTCCATCTTACTTTAGCTGTGTTGCTGATAATCTCCCCTGCCTTTGATGATTATTGAGCTAATGGGTTGTCCCCCTTGCACACTGACTGGGGTTCTCTCCCTCCACCCAAATTAAACCCACCATTTTGGGGTGGCATTTGGTCGGCATGTAGTTCCATGTTCCAATCACTGCATTTCAAACTTGGTTTCAAAGTTGCTCTATACACATACCTATTAACCTTCTATAACCCTTAACTGTAACTCTCAATGATAATCTCTACTAATGCCCAGACAAAAATATATTTCAGGAGACTTCCAGCACACTTCCTTTCTTTCCAGTTTTATCATTCTTTCTTATAGTTACATTCATGTTTATGTACATTAATAAAACCCAACAACGACTAAGTTTCACAACGAGTTGCAATGTGGCCTGCATAAAGAACTGGTTTGCGACTTAAAGAATACGAACTCCTGGCAAACTAAACATGAAGTAGACCACTCACCCGCGGGGCTACTGGAGTTGTCTGGGATCTCTGAAGCATGCTTTTCCTTCCAGTGCTTGTTGAGCGACTTTCGCCACTTGTAGATGTTGCCGCAGGAAGAGCAGGCAAACTTGCTGAAATTGTCTTCCTTCACTACGAAGTACTTGGCTGGATCAACCTCTTGGCGAGTCCCCTTCTTCTTAGTGGAACTCCCTCCCAAATTGTCAGGCAGAAACATGGTAAGGTTCCCAGATATATTGCTGGGTTCCTCAACTTCCTCCTCAACAGCCTCCATTTCCTGGAACTCGTCATCATCCTCAGGTTCTACCATTCTGTTGCTATGGCCGCTGCTGCCCGAGTCATTGAGGTCCCTGGATCCCATGCTTCGAGCTAAGTCCTGGCCTTCAAAGTGCAGTTTCCTATGCCTGGGGAGTTTCTGCTTGTACCTGGTGCAAAAACAGGGGACCAGTCAGCCTTAGCATAGGACACAACAAGACCGCCTGCCATTACACCAGTGAAATATAAAAACCATGTAAGTTCCAGGTTACTACATAAACACATCACCCATGCCTATGTCCCTGCTCATTAGAATCAGCAAATGCATTAGAATATAGTTGATGTAATATTTTTTAATGAATAAAATTCCATCTCGAGCAAGTCAATGAGCATGAAGACTGTCCATAGATGTGAAAATCAGTGAGTGCCAGATTCACACGAAGCACACTCACATCCATGTAATTGTTACCCTGATTAAAAAGTTAGTTACAAAAATTGCATAGAGCAACATCACAAGCTCACCCTCCATTATTATTACTAACTACTACACTCTCTGAATTTTACATCAAGTTCTCTGAGAACACACATCCAAGGCAGAGCTAGAGGTTTTGCAAAGCAGAGTACAGGGGACAAGTCCCAGCGCGGGATATGAAGATGCTCCAGTGCTTACTTGGTGGCGTAGTCGCAGATA
The DNA here is from genome assembly GCA_034096865.1 of Theodoxus fluviatilis. NCBI lineage: Eukaryota > Metazoa > Mollusca > Gastropoda > Cycloneritida > Neritidae > Theodoxus > Theodoxus fluviatilis. The sequence continues at coordinate 14,734 of JAWQFJ010030671.1, read as the reverse complement.
TCACACAGGTAGATCAAGGAGTTGTCGCTATGCACATCCTTCTTGTGGAAAAGGCACTCGCGTGCAGAAGTTGTGGTGAAGTGAGGGCACTGAGAGCAGGTGTAAGTTCGGTTTTGGATGGGGCCACTCCGCGTTGGAGTAACTGGAGTGCTGCTGGATCTTGCTTCCTCAACGATGACTAGGCGCTCATCATCGGAGTGATCCTCTTCATGAGTATTGGTAATTGGCTCATCAGAGAAGCCATTGACTGGTTTATCCACAGCCATTTTGCTGTCAGGCAGTGAACTCACACTCTTACGCTTCTGGAAAAGTATAAACAAAATTGCTTTTGATAAGTATCTAAATTTGTCATTCCAGTGAATTTATCAAAAGCCTTCTGAAGAAAATACAACTAATAAAAAGTGCTCATATAGATTACTATCTTCACAGTGATACATGTCATAGCCATCATCATCGGTATGGAAAGGACTATGTCCAATCAGCTGGCTGCTAAATAAATGCACAGGAAATCATAAATGAAATCATCAGGGTTGATAACAAAGAGTCATGATAAAGATCAGTCAAAGGTCATGGCCTCCAGATACCCATAAGCAGTCATTTGTCCATACCGATACTTTCCTACTGTTCTAAGTCGCATGGCTTCTGTACTATTTTTGGAACTGGCAGCAAATGACACTGTGGTGATCTAAAGGTTTTCTAGAATGCTTCCACTCTGCAGTAAATCATGGATTCTAAGAGGAACTTTTGTCTTGTTTTGATTAGTCCAGATTTACAACCAAAAAAACTACTGTAGACAGGGCCAAAATCTGTGGACATGGCAAGTTTACATACAAGGACTTGGTCAGAATCTACACACTGGCTTTCCAGAGCAGCTATCAAACATGGCCCTTTGGATGACTAAAACTGCATGACTTGGAGCATAGAAAAGACAGCAGCATGGGGAGAGACTTACGCTGTTTCTTCTGGCGGAAATGGTGGGGCTGATTCCTGATGAAGGCGACTGCTCCTGGGAGTTCTCGCTGTGGCTCTGGTGGAGGTGACGGCTGAACTCACTGCTGTTGGTGCAAGAGAAATTACACTTGGTGCAGGTTTTTTCACGCTTGCTGCTTGTCTTCTGTTCCTCAGGCTGGGGAGTGTTGGCAGCGCCTGTGGTCAGGAGCTCTTGGGGTTCCGCATGAGAACCCGAGACACACTCTGGCTCAAAGGTCTCAGCCTCTGTAGCAACTTGGGTTTCTTCAGTTGCAGATGCAGAGACGTCCTTCTTAGACACTGCAACTTCTTCAGTAGATGCAGGCGAGTCTGCCAATGCTTGGACAGTCTCTCTGCCCTGGTCTGCAGAGGTGGCAGCAGATTCTGCCTTGCCTGGAGGCACTATGGCCTCAGGCTCGGGGGCTTCAGATTCAAATGCTCCTGCTTCAGCAATGTCTACCTCAATAGCAACAGGATTGTCAGGAGCATCAAGCTCCTCAAAGTCCTCTTCTACCGGTTCCTTCCCGGTCTTCTGCGCAGAGCGCGCCCTACTGCGTGTCTGCCGACTGCTGGCTGCCTTCTGGGGTTGCTTAATGGAGATGGAGGATGGAACCAATGGAGTTGGATGCAGACTCTTCCTAGATGGACGCGTTGATTCAATGGACTGGCTTTGCTGACTCAACACTGAGGGTTTGGCTCGGTCCGACATGACAAAGCCAGTTGGCTCACTGCCCAGTCAACCTTGAAATCTGCCTGCGAAGACAGAGGACATCCACATAAGCCATGTAGTACATCAAGGTATATCTCTTTCATTAGAAAATTACATTTTGTCATTTTGAAATTTTGATTTTTGCACCAACAAATCCAAAATTGAGTTTTTACAGAAATGCAATGATACTAGTAACCTTCATGAACAGGTGGCATTCAGAGGAAAGTTATTCCTACACATCTTCTACTGATTGCACAGCATGGCTGGCAGTGCAACAAAATTTTGCCACTATCAGTACCGGATTACATTGTTGCAGCAAGACCACTAAAGTTGATTTCAATATAGTCGTGAGGGTTTTGATGCCGTTTTTGCACTGAGGCAAGTGATTCCTACATGATGGGGGGGAAAGAGTTGTAGTTAAAGTAACTTGGCTGAAAATAAAGGGTTGGTAGATTAACCTGGTTTTAATTTTTGTGGAGGCCAGATTGAACATAAGCTAAACTTTCTTTTGTTGAAAAGTATTGTTTAACTGAAATAGTGGGTTGCCTTAGTGCTCCTCACAGGGCAGGGAAGATGGGACAGTGCTCACAGGGCAGGGAAGATGGGACAGTGCTCACAGGGCAGGGAAGATGGGACAGTGCTCACAGGGCAGGGAAGATGGACAGCATGCAGTTCATTGCTTACTGTCAGTTTCTTTCTCTTTTTTATATTAAAAAAAGTTTAGGGTCAGCAGGAATAAACACAGCTGGTCAGGTTACCATAACCACAGTTTTATTTGTGGGGGTGGGGGGTGGGGGGTGTTAATCTTCCTCCACATACTACTCAGAACAGCTGAGAGTAGATGTTTCCAGAGGGGTTATCTCCCTTAAACCTCAACATTTACCATCATCCTCTCCAGTGAAAATGAAACTAATATATTTTTGCAAAACTTTGTATCAAATTCATTATAGCAGTATAAACTTTCTTCCTTCCATCACAAACACTTAGTATGGTAACACCAAGAAATATGAAAACAACAAATAAGCAATTTCACAGCCAATGAAACAAGTTACTAGCTTATAGAGTGATAGTGAAATCAGTGCACTTTATCAAGAAAATGACCAAGGTGGAATGAGTCACACAATGATTATAATTCATGCCTTTAACATGGTCAAAAACTTTCTTATCATACAATGATACTATGACCATTACTGCCAACAGTACTAAGTCATTCTGCTAGAGAACCTCATAGCACATTTATTTCCTTTCTCATTTCTGATTCATGAACCACATTCATAGTCAACAGATTCCACAGGAGGCAGGAATAAACTCAGTTGGTCAGGTTACCATAACCACAATTTTATTCGAGGGGTGGGGGGTGGGGGAGTGGGGAAATGGTAATCTTCCTCCACATACTACAGAGAACAGCTGAGAGTAGAAGTTCCCAGAGGGGTTATCTCCCTTAAACCTCAACATTTACCATCATCCTCTCCAGTGGAAATGAAACTAATATATTTTTGCAAAACTTTGTATCAAATTCATTATAGCAGTATAAACTTTCTTCCTTCCATCACAAACACTTAGTATGGTAACGCCCAAAAATATGAAATCAACAAATTAGCAATTTCACAGCCAATGAAAAAAGTTGCTAGGTCAGCAGATTCTTCTGAGCGGTGGCTTGGAGTGGAAGAATGAATAAAGAATCACAAATGGAAAATTGTTGAGAGAGAGAGAGAGAGAGAGAGAGAGAGAGAGAGAGAGAGAGAGAGAGAGAGAGAGAGAGAGAGAGAGAGAGTGTGTGTGTGCACACATACATGTGACCAAGAGTGCATATACTGTAAATGCCAGATTATGTTAACACAATCATCTTATAGAGTGATAGTGAAATCAGTGCACTTTATCAAGAAAATAACCAAGATGGAATGAGTTACACAATGATAATAATTCATGCCTTGAACATGGTCAAAAACTCTTATCATACAATGATACAATGACCATTACTGCCAACAGTACTAAGTCATTCTGCTAGAGAACCTCATAACACAATTTTTTTCCTTTCTCACTTCTGATTCATGAACCACGTTCATAGTCAACAGATTCCACAGCACATCCCTCAACGTGCCTCCCGTGTTCGCTACAGATTTTCATTCTCTACAATCATACGCTGGACAGCAAAACTAGGCTAAGCATGTGTTGTGTAGGCAACACGAAAAGCGGTCGACATATAGGCTATATAACAAATACCATTGCATGGATGAAACGAGAGTCAATTTAGTCAAGCAATTGCGATGATTTGTGAGGAGGAAAAAATTATGAGCAAAACCGAAACAAGAATAGTAGGCCTACAACTTTGCATACGTATGCAACTCTTCCTAAAAATTAGATCGTGAATGCGCAGTGTCCAACGCACTCGAGTCAACGAACGGCAAACGCAGTTATGAAGTGACAGTAGTGACACAATCCAGTCATTTACAATGAAACGTATGCAGTCCCCAACACCGACCTCTTGCCGGCGCCAAAAGAAGGTGTCTACATTACCATGTAAAAACGAAGACTTCCACTGCTTGACGGCGCGTCGATGCCTTGAATGTCACCACACAATTTGTCAAAGTCGGTCTTCGAAGGACGAGAGAAAGATACACCGAGTAGCTACTTCTGCACGACCTGCACTGGAAGCCAACTCAATAGCGTCTCTCTCGTGGCCTTCCACTGCGAGACTGAAAAGTCTACTAACTGGACGCACGCTGTACTCCGAGACAGTCTACCAATCAGAGCACACCCTTTGTTACAAGTGTCCACTACTAGTGGAGCCACGTGGTACACAACCGTCCGCGATGACACCTATAGAATTCCAATCTCGGTTATGGAACGACACAATATCCAAAGCGCTTTGGAGAATGTTTCGAGACGAGCATTCACCGATACGATCTCAACCTTTGGACAGATTCCACTTCAAATCTCGACAGTCTTTGAAACAAAATATTGTCCGCACAACGACCAAATACGCTAAGATTCCCAGGTGACTTTACTCAGATAGGGTCGCTGCCTAAATTTCCTGTTTGAGTGTGAACTAGTTACTGTACTCCGGCACTGATAAAAGATTATTTCTAAATGGCATTAACTCAAACGACAGTTATCTGTAAGATATCGTTTCCCTGTACTTAACTGGAGTATCTTAACCAACCTAAGAGTCTCGCCGCAGTTTTCCTTTCCTGAACTGCGGTTCTTAGCATAGAACCAAACGAACCTCAAACAGCGCACTTCCAGCACCTCCACCCCCATCCTCATACCGAAAGACAAGAAAGTTCCTGGACTAACCGTTCGAAAGCGGATGATCTCGTGAGTGGCAGATAATCTCTGGCACACTGCGAAGTACCACCAAATCCAGCTGCCTTCGCGGACCGTGGTGGGGGAAAAATTCAAGAGTTTAGAGGAATGTGGACTGAAAACATGTCACAAGGGGAAGCGCGTGGCGATCTTCCAATCTCGAACAGCGAATGGCATCTCATTATCAGGCAAGATGGCTGCATGGGTCCGCACCAGTCCTACCCACAGCCAGGTAAACAGACAGGCGCGACCTGGAGAGCGACAAGCGATGGATGCTGATACCCTTGCTGGGGCGACAAAGTCCTCACAAGAAGCTTGAGCTATCACAGAAGCCATTGTCTGGGCACGAATCGCACTCTGCCCGAGCTGTGATGCTTCAGACGTGGACTGATAACAGGCTCGACAGGAAGATCTACCAGTGGTCCTTTTCATGCCTCTACAACGCAAGACACAGGATCCTTAGAAACATTGCACTTGCCATGCCTAGACCCTCTACAACTTCTCCATGCTCCACTCCACTCAACACATTAGCAGATCCACTCGTATATTTGCATACCCACTCATTCATTTCATCCATCCATCCGTCCATCCACCTACCAACCCACCCACCCACCCACGCACACGCACGCACGCACGCACACACACACACACACACACACACACACACACACACACACACGCACACACCCATCCACTCACTCACTCACATAGACTATCACTCTTCACTAATTCCTTCATTCCTTCGCTTTCTCACCCTCTCTTTCCCTCCTCATCTCTCTCAGTCACTCACCCAAAATCCATCACTTCAGTCTTTTGTTCATTCACTCTCTTGCTCGTTCATTCGTGCACTCACTTGATGAGCCATTCGCAGCAGATGCAGCTTAGCTGCAGCAAGGCTGTTGGCCAGCCAGCTAAGAAACAGAAACCTGACGAGGCGAAACGTGCGACGCAGTCTTTCGAAACACAAGCACGCACATATGTATACACACATGCATGCATGCACACACACATTCACACGCACACACATTCACACACGCACGCACATGCACGCGCACGCACACACACATGCACAACAAGTTTCGCCACCTCTCTCCAACGACTTTGGGCCAAGGTGACACTGTTTCGCTCTGTGACCAGACGATTCTCAAATTTGACACGGCATCGTCTCTGGCCTGAGAGGGACTGACAAGGCATAAGGAACATGCAACTCTACACCTCATGACGAGAAAGCGAGAGAGGAATTGGGGAGGAATATAGAGCAAACGGGCCCAGGATTTTCGTCGTGAAAGGAGTGGCTGCCACCCTGAAAAACTGGCGACATCCACCGGAGCCAGAATCTTCCGCCCTTTGTCGAAGCTGCGAGGGGGAGGGTTACTGGATTGTGCAAAGAGGAAGACGAAGAGAAGAGGACGGAAAGGTGATGGAGGAAGGTAGGAGGAGCATTAGGTAAGAGGAGGAGAAAAAAAGGAAGGGAAGCAGGAGAGGGAGAGGAGGGCTGAAGAGGAAGGAAGGAAGATAGAGAGGAGGGCTGAAGAGGAAGGAAGAGGAGGACTAAAGATGAGGGAAGGAGAAGAAGGAGGACTGAAGACGAAGGAAGAAATAAAAATAGTGGAAAGAAAGAAAAGAAATGGTGGAAGGAAGCACGAAGTGAAATGAAGGACGGACGAAATGGAAGAGCGGGGGAAGAGCGGTAGGACGCAGGAAGAAGGTAAAAGTTGCAGGATGGAAGAGGCGAGAAGATGGGAGGAAGGAATAAATGGAAAGATGAAGTAAGAGAAGAAGCCAATCGCTACCAACAAACGCAAAATTATAAAAGGATGCATGTCATCTTTTATTTCGACAAGAGGCTCGATACCATCTTAATCTCCAACACTTTTCTTGCATACTAGATTATACTTTTCCCAGGCTGATTTTCCTTGGCTAAGGCATGGACCTTGTGTGTGTATGTGTGTGTGTGTATATATATATATATGTGTGCGTATGTGTGCGTATGCGTGCGTATGTGTGTGTATGTGTGTGCGTATGTGTGTGCGCATGTGTGTGTATGTGCGTGCATGCGTTGTGTTTTCTGTGCAAGTCGCTAGTATTCACGGACAAAAATGAATAAACATTGACCGCGCCAGGGACAACATTTACGCTTGAAGGCGGGACGCACTCGAAACGAGGAGCTGCATGAAATGGTGGAGGCTTCTACGCAGCCATGCCCCGCAGTATAGCCAGCAAGGTGCAGGGCTGGAACGCCCGACAGGCTCATCAAGACATCTTCTTGCGCACCACTCTGGCCGGGTGCACAAAGGAGACTGGACAACCCATGCCGACCTCTGCTGAGAAAAATGCAGTCGGAATGACCACCATGCCACACCCCCCTCGTCCCGCGCAACCCCCCCCCCCATCCCCCTTACCCTCCCCCTCCTCGTCCCGCGCAACCCCCCTCCCCCCCCCCCCCCCTCGTCTCGCGCAACTCCCGTCCTGCGCAATCCCCGTCCCGCGCAACCCTCATCCCGTGCAAACCACACACACACACACACACACACACACACACACACACACACACACACACCGGTTTCGCGCAACCCCCGAACCGTGCAACCCAGTCCCGCGTGCGCGCAAACGGGCGAGATTCGTACCTCTAAGTTCGAGTGCCCTGGAGACGTTCAGCTGCTAGTCGTCTTTCTCAACGCCTTCATTACACTACAGGGGCCACCCGGTCATTGCGCTAGAGAGGGACGAGGGAGCAAGGGAAAACTTTTTCAGGAGTGACGCTTGACAAGGATGCTGGTGAAAATGAAAAAAAGTAATTTAAAAAATGGATGGATGGATGGATGGATGGATGGATGGAGGGAGGGAGGGAGGGAGGGGAGAGGGGGTGGGAGGGTGAGTGGATGAATGGATGGAAAGATGGAAGGATTGATGAACGGATGGCTGGATGGACGGACGGACGGACGGACGGACGGACAGACGGACGGACGAACGAACGGACGGACGGACGAATGAACGAACGAACGAACAGATGGATGAATGAATGAATGAATGAATGAATGAATGAATCTTTAAAAAGCACTGGCCTCCGGCTGGAAAGCCTTCCAAGACACCGATAGTATTCCCCCACTTACACGCATGCACATTTCCTCATGAAAAGCGGGGAGGAGATCGAGGAACATACATGCATGAATGCACGTATGTATGTATTAGCTAGGTAAGTTACACGAAACTATGACTGTATTCTAAGCATTATCTCCAGCTGCAGGGAACCTGTCTTACATATTATAGGGCATTTTCTTCCGACACAGAACACAGAAGCAGCAAATCCTAAACGGCAGCGCTGAAGTAAACGTGTTGCTCTGACAAGCGACCCATCATCGTGTTGTAATGATAATGCTCGAGTTGGAGAGTGATACCCACGACACACGTCACCTTCATGGGTTCTGCGTTTCTCACAGCAGAGATATCGCTATCAAAGTGGCATCCTGATCACTTCGTGTGCCCACTACCATCTGCGGATGATTTGGGTGTGGGAAAAGGAAGACCCGAATTCGCAGACTAAAGGCCTGAGGGGGTTGTTACATGCTGCAGAGAGACGCCAACACAGCCTGATTCTCTCTCAGTGTGTGTGTGTGTGTGTGTGTGTGTGTGTGTGTGTGTGTGTGTGTGTGTGTGTGTGTGTGTGTGTGTTCTGACGGGGACCCAAGGATGTCAGAGGACCAAATTCTGTGTTATCTCTTGTACCGCACGTAGAGCGACGCGGAACACCATCCTCTCTAATCTTAGACCACTTTTGAAATATCGCCAGAGCAGCTGGATGGAACCTGTTCGTGCACGTTTGATACAAGTACGCGCGCATACCTTTGTGGAATTTTTTCCCCGTGCATGCATGTACGTACCAGATGCGCGTTTGATAACTTTCCACACAGCAAGGAGAAATCTAGTCCCGTGGTTACAGGAGAAAAACGCATTCAGCGAAAGAGTGAGAATTTCTTAAACAAGAGTGGTGGGCTCTAGGCGACGAGAAGTAGTGCAGGAGAGGGGTGTACGAGAAGACTAGGGGTGGGGTGGGGTGGGGTGGAGTGGGGTGGAGTGAGGTGGGGTGGGGATGAGATGGAGGATGGACCTTCCTTCCCAGAGGAGAGAGGCTAGCGTTTCAAACCAGGGTAGGTAGCATTGCGAGCAGACTCTGTGCTAGAGGACTTATCTCTGGGCACGCTAGATCGTTTCCAAACGACCAGTCGCATCAACAATCTTTAATCTTTTTCTTTCTTTTTATACTCACTCACTCAGTCAGTCAGTCACTCACTCAGTCACTCACTCACTCACTCACTCACTCACTCACTCACTCACTCATTCACTTCCTTCCCCGTTTACGCCTAAAGGCTTTTTTAAAAATCTGCAAGCTTCACTCCGAGCATTACAAAACTCACAAACAACTTTCTTCAAATCTGACTACGCCCTGTCTCCCCACCACACATCTTCCTCTTGGGTTCACTGCTTGCCTCCCCCACGGGGACACAAACAACCTTTCCGTTGTGGCCCGACTGTCATGCTTCACGCTCAGTCGCCACCCGGGTTCTTTGGAGATGACGTGGACGGCATACCGCGTCATGAGCAGCGCTGGAGGCAAGGTTCTCTCTCTAGTCGCGGACCTACCCTCTGTGCCGGGGGTAGAGCAGCACTCTGGCAAGCGCTAATGTCCCATCCAAAACTTTATGGCGACACCGCCCAGTGCCATACCCTCCAGTGATGGAAAGGCAGAGTGATTGATTGATTGATTATTTATTTATCAAGGATGAAATTTTAGGCATTTCTGCCTTTCTTACAAATTGTCCTTGCTCATAAAGAAATGAAAACATTGATAATTAAGACACAAAATACACAGTAGCTAATCAATGAACAACAGTTGGTAAGATATATGAAGAATATGATCAACAATGACAAAGATTTTAGTATATGTCCTTGACAGCTGTCAGCTCAGTGAGTCTTTAAGATCAAGCAATACGTGTCATATGTACAGGCGACAGAAGTGAGATCATCTGAATAGATAATCACGTATGGATGCTTTAAAAGACGTCAAGGAAGTATTGTTCCTAAGGTGCAATGGAAGTGTATTCCATATCATAACACCTGAATATGTAATACTGCCTTTGAAAATGTCTATTTTAGGTTGTGGTAGAATGAAAGTGTTGCGAGATAGTGAATGGCTTGTTTGGGGACGAATGAAGAGATCAGTAAGATACTTTGGTGCTTGTGAATGAGCAATTTTGTGCATAAGGATGCATTTATTGAGAACGAGGTGTTTTTGGAAGGGTAGTAAGCCAAGATTTTTTATCTTTTCATCCGTAGACAATGTTGAGTCGGAAATGGTAACCTTGGCAAGAGAGAGAGAGAGGTCGGGCAGAGCTCAGGGAAAGGGGTTGGGGGTGGGTGGGGGGTGAGTAGAGGGAGGGGACGGAGCAGCGCCAGACAGGGGTGGGGCAGATTATTTGCACAAGTATTGGGCTAGGGGGGGGGGGGGGGGGGTGGTGGAGAGAAACGATGTGGAATTGCCCTTACCCTTAGAGCGGAAGGCATTTTCACCAAATCTCTTCCACGCTTCACTGAGCTCGAGCCAACCGGTGTCTTTGCAATAAAGGCACCCCTCTCAAGAACGGATTCATCATCGACAGATACGCAACAAATACGCAACTGTCCTATCAAATGGCTTCCGGGTTCGGGGGGGGGGGGGGGGAGAAAGAGAGAGAGAGAGAGAGAGAGAGAGAGAGAGAGAGAGAGAGAGACAGAGAGAGAGAGAGAGAGAGAGAGAGAGAGAGAGAGAGAGAGAGAGAGAGAGAACAAACTTTGACCTTGGGAAACCAAGCTTCCTTCACCCTTTCCTGACGTCATTCATCGGGGAGAGACCATTGTTCCTTAAACAACGGGTCGAAAGTTAATGCTGATCGTCCAATATCCCTCGAACTCTAAATTTTGGACACACGCCCATCCATCCCCTTCCCTCTTCGGACCCATAATCTCTAAGCTGGGCAGGAATGGAATCAATCATGAGGGACGTACCCCTCTCTCAACGCCTCCTGGCTCCGACAGCACTATCCCCTCACCTCCATCTCTGTCACCTCTGGAGAGGTGGGGGAATTTCTCGAGGCCGGTTCGAGTCTGGCTTTATGTCCAAGCCCTGGGGAACTGACGGGAGGTGGCCGCTCTTGCTCTCTGAAGCGTGTAGTGCAGCGTGTAGATCGAGACATTCCGCCCAGGAGTGCGAGTCGGTCTCTACGCAGGTGCGAGCCGTATTGGCCCTCAGCTTGGCTGAAGCGCCTTCAAGATTCCTCTTGACGTATTTTGTCAGGAAGTCATCACTGCAGTTTCGTCAGGGTCCCACAGGGTCCCACCCCCACCCCCCCACCCCCACCCCCCTCTCATCCCTTTCCTCTGAATAAATATGTCCTCAGTGTATGATGTTAAGTTTGGTGGAGAAAGGGGAAGTTAACTGAATCGAGACCTGACAGTATTGAAAATACACAGAGTGGCCATCTTCTTTCTTTTATGCATTACGTACACGGACAGTGAGAATTTGCGTTATGATGAAGGCGTGCATTCCACGGCAACCACCTGACTCACACAGGCAAAGAGGATTCTTGCCAGTGTCGGGCGCTCCTCGTCTGAATCAGGCCAGTGAAGTTTCCTCTTTGAGCACAATGACTCTCCAGGAAATCATGGAGCCTGAAGATATGAGTATTTTCTAGATGAATGGATGAATGATCAAATGGATTTTATAACCTTGGGCGCAATGTGCATACGCACTCATGCATGCACTTATACTAATGCATGTTCACTCGCTCGCGTGCTTGAATGCACACAAGCACACACACACATTTACACACATATACATTCACAAACATATCACACACTCGCACACACACACACATATCACACACACACACACACACACACACACACACACACACACACACACACACACACACACACACACACACACACACACACGAGTGGACATTTCGTCAGCCCCAGCAAGACAATGAGACGTGAATGGGCGAGAGTCAAGAATACTGCAACACACGGGTCTGCCCTCGGTCTTTCATCTTCACGTGCCACGTGAAAGGGGTTGAAGTGGTCTTTGTGGAAAATTATGTGGACTGCCTCGCTCATCCCTTTGATACAGAGAGAGTCGTGGGACAAATGGACACTGCTGGAAGAGACAGGTGAATATGACGAATAACAACTGGCATCAGGATATCATTACATGATGGGCCCGGGGGGTAAGGGGGTGGGGATTGAGGGGGGGGGGGGGGGGGGGCGTGTGCCTCCCATCCACAAAATGCGCCCCTACCCGACTCTCTTCAGCTCATTTAAGATGAGGTTCCCCCACCCCATTCTAGTTCACTAGAGACTTTGCCTACCGGCGAAAGTGTCTCTAGCCCAGTTGACATCACGTGATGGAAGGTTTTCGTCGGAAATATGCAAATGAAGGTCACACGAGAGGCTTGTGGGATAGCCGATCTGCTCCCTGACATACGCCGTTAAAGTAGTTCTAAGACTATTTCGCACAAAACTCTTAACTTACTCTTGTGAGGCAATAAACAAGCATTCATTCGATAAAATAAATTGTCTGTGTTGAAATGGAAACAAGTTTTGACATGTGAATGATTTCTGTAAAAAGTGGAGAAAAAATAGTATCAGAACGAACTATTTTTGGCGCAATGCTGTAATGCGAAGGGTCAAGTCTCTTACGCATTCATTGCGAACTGTGCCAGGGTCAATACTGACTCGGGTTCACAGAATGCCCTCACCCCCAACCCCCACGGCCGTGGTCCCCGTAGGCGAGTCGTAAAACGTGAACTACTAGAGAACGATCGACTGGATTTGCTCCGAGTCTAATAAAGCGGCAGTTTTCGTGGTCAATAGGCTCACATAGCCAACAAAGGCTGACGGGCAGTAAAGCTCCGCTCATTCATTCTTTCCCTTCGAAGTCGATTCACACATCCATTCCGAGGTTTCGGGAATCGCCAACATTCTCCATCTCCGTCGCCGCCTCACCGCTGCTTTACCAGCCTGTTGACGCCGACTACAGCCACTCTACTCAGTAACTGGTTGAGACATTTTCACAAAACGTGCACGAAAAGTTGAAGCATGTTAATTAAACTTTTAATTCTGACATGGTATCATGAACCGTACTTTTTTGTTTCGATGTTACACATTTGTAAATATAAACTTTACCAAAATTGGCAGAGCGAGAAAAATAATGACTGAACTCGATCATCATTTCACGGAGATTCCTTTCTTTATATCTTCATCTAAATGCATACAGAAATTCGCTTGTTAATGTTTAGTCAATATAAGATATTTTAAAGTTAATTAGTGCTTTTCAAATTATATCATTTTACGTATTCTGCATGTTTACGCTTTCCCACTCAACCCTATATCCACTATCCATAACACCACACATGGAGAGAGAGAGAGAGAGAGAGAGAGAGAGAGAGAGAGAGACAGACAGAGAGAGACAGAGAGACAGACAGACAGACAGACAGACAGACAGACAGACAGACAGACAGACAGACAGACAGACAGACAGACAGACAGACAGACAGACAGACAGACAGACAGACAGACAGACAGACAGACAGACAGACAGACAGACAGAGACAGAGAAGATGGTGGGGTTATCAGATGGGAATGAGACAAGTGCAGAAGGAGTGCAACAGGACCAGGGACATCGCCTCTGTCCGCAGTTCTCTTTGAACCTGTGGACCGCCGGAGATGAGAGCCCCATCTTTCCCTGGCAGACGGCCACACAGCCACTCGTGCCGGGACGCTTGGAGGACCTCGAGTCTCGAGCGGGTCTACAGCCCCCAGCCCAACCCCCACCCCATGGGGCGTCGCCCGTCTCCTTCCACCCTCCACCCCCCACTTCCCCCACCTTGCATGCTATCCTCCTTCCTGGTATCTCTCGGATCCGGTTCAAGCATGCGGTGCGGAGCATGGCTGCGGCAGTTACCACAACTGTGGCATAACTCTTGGCCGTTCAGAAATAAAAATCAAACTTGGTTTACAAACTCCGTGGGGTCTTGCTACGTTTCCTGTGGTCATCGTTACTCCATAGCAGTTCTTGTCCCCTCCCCCTCCCCCCCCCCTTCCCCAAGTGGTAACTGACCTCACAACATTTCGGTCAGTGGACGCTCATCGTTCAAGCCATCAGTGTCACGGCTGCGCTACAAAAGCATGATACGGCTGACGTGAAGTCGAAAATAAAATCATAATTGGGAAGCCACCAGTTTTAGTGGTGGACATTGCTGCGGGATGGGACAGGTAGCCTAACTAACAGATGAGAGGAGAGGGGGGAGGGGAAATAAATGTGCAGACTGATATGGTGGGGGACGGAGTGGATAGTGAGGAGAGAAACGGAAGTCCTCGGGGCGGAGCAGGAGAGAAGATAAGTTGAAATCGTAACCAACACTCGCGCCTGCCTCAGAAGTCGTGCAGCGACTTCAGCGACATAGTGAACAATAACCCCGGTGATAGGGTTTCGCAATGGTCCCGGTGTGACAGAATAAAGGTTATATGTTCTCTCCTCGCGCAGACATCCGCGCTTATCTTGGGGGTGCGGAGGTTGAATACAAAGATCGAGCATTAATTCTTGTTTGAAGCAGGTTACGTCATATCTGTATACAAGATGTCACGGAATCTCTCTCTCTCTCTCTCTCTCTCTCTCTCTCTCTCTCTCTCTCTCTCTCTCTCTCTCTCTCTCTC
>JAWQFJ010030661.1:45000-78168 GCA_034096865.1 Theodoxus fluviatilis | reverse complement strand
GAGAGAGAGAGAGAGAGAGAGAGAGAGAGAGAGAGAGAGAGAGAGAGAGAGAGAGAGAGAGAGAGAGAGAGAGAGAGAGAGAGAGAGAGAGTGTGTGTATGTGTGTATGTGTGTGTGGATATGTGTGTGGGTGTGGTTGTGCGAGAGAGAGAGTGTGTGTGTGAATGCATGCATGTGTGTGTGTGCATGCATGTGTGTACGTGTTTTAGTGCCCTTTTAGATGAGTGGTTTCATCTGTTTGAGGCTTCCATCAGTGAGGATATCCTTGACAGTACTTCAGCCACATCCATTTCTCATCAGCTCTCCTGTCATCTCCTTGCTACTTACTGCCTTGGTAGCTATGGATATCCTTTGCCTTCCTTTAGCCTTGCTACTGCCTTGGTAGCTATGGATATCCTTTGCCTTCCTTCAGCCTTGCTACTGCCTTGGTAGCTATGGATATCCTTTGTCTTCCTTCAGCCTTGCTACTGCCTTGCTACTGCCTTGGTAGCTATGGATATCCTTTGCCTTCCTTCAGCCTTGCTACTGCCTTGGTAGCTATGGATATCCTTTGACTTCCTTCAGCCTTGCTACTGCCTTGGCAGCTATGGATATCCTTTGCCTTCCTTCAGCCTTGCTACTGCCTTGGTAGCTATGGATATCCTTTGCCTTCCTTCAGCCTTGCTACTGCCTTGGTAGCTATGGATATCCTTTGACTTCCTTCAGCCTTGCTACTGCCTTGGTAGCTATGGATATCCTTTGCCTTCCTTCAGCCTTGCTACTGCCTTGGTAGCGCCTTGGTAGCTATGGATATCCTTTGCCTTCCTTCAGCCTTGCTACTGCCTTGGTAGCTATGGATATCCTTTGCCTTCCTTCAGCCTTGCTACTGCCTTGGTAGCTATGGATATCCTTTGACTTCCTTCAGCCTTGCTACTGCCTTGGTAGCTATGGATATCCTTTGCCTTCCTTCAGCCTTGCTACTGCCTTGCTACTGCCTTGGTAGCTATGGATATCCTTTGTCTTCCTTCAGCCTTGCTACTGCCTTGGTAGCTATGGATATCCTTTGCCTTCCTTCAGCCTTGCTACTGCCTTGGTAGCTATGGATATCCTTTGCCTTCCTTCAGCCTTGCTACTGCCTTGGTAGCTATGGATATCCTTTGTCTTCCTTCAGCCTTGCTACTGCCTTGGTAGCTATGGATATCCTTTGCCTTCCTTCAGCCTTGCTACTTACTGCCTTGGTAGCTATGGATATCCTTTGTCTTCCTTCAGCCTTGCTACTGCCTTGGTAGCTATGGATATCCTTTGCCTTCCTTCAGCCTTGCTACTGCCTTGCTACTGCCTTGGTAGCTATGGATATCCTTTGCCTTCCTTCAGCCTTGCTACTTCCTTGCTACTGCCTTGGCAGCTATGGATATCCTTTGTCTTCCTTCAGCCTTGCTACTGCCTTGGTAGCTATGGATATCCTTTGCCTTCCTTCAGCCTTGCTACTTACTGCCTTGGTAGCTATGGATATCCTTTGTCTTCCTTCAGCCTTGCTACTGCCTTGGTAGCTATGGATATCCTTTGACTTCCTTCAGCCTTGCTACTTACTGCCTTGGTAGCTATGGATATCCTTTGCCTTCCTTCAGCCTTGCTACTGCCTTGGTAGCTATGGATATCCTTTGCCTTCCTTCAGCCTTGCTACTGCCTTGGTAGCTATGGATATCCTTTGACTTCCTTCAGCCTTGCTACTGCCTTGGTAGCTATGGATATCCTTTGACTTCCTTCAGCCTTGCTACTTACTGCCTTGGTAGCTATGGATATCCTTTGACTTCCTTCAGCCTTGCTACTGCCTTGGTAGCTATGGATATCCTTTGACTTCCTTCAGCCTTGCTACTTGCGCCTTGGTAGCTATGGATATCCTTTGCCTTCCTTCAGCCTTGCTACTGCCTTGGTAGCTATGGATATCCTTTGACTTCCTTCAGCCTTGCTACTGCCTTGGTAGCTATGGATATCCTTTGCCTTCCTTCAGCCTTGCTACTGCCTTGGTAGCGCCTTGGTAGCTATGGATATCCTTTGACTTCCTTCAGCCTTGCTACTGCCTTGGTAGCTATGGATATCCTTGACTTCCTTCAGCCTTGGTAGCTATGGATATCCTTTGACTTCCTTCAGCCTTGCTACTGCCTTGGTAGCTATGGATATACTTTGCCTTCCTTCAGCCTTGCTACTGCCTTGGTAGCTATGGATATCCTTTGACTTCCTTCAGCCTTGCTACTGCCTTGGTAGCTATGGATATCCTTTGTCTTCCTTCAGCCTTGCTACTGCCTTGGTAGCTATGGATATCCTTTGACTTCCTTCAGCCTTGCTACTGCCTTGGTAGCGCCTTGGTAGCTATGGATATCCTTTGCCTTCCTTTAGCCTTGCTTCTGCCTTGGCAGCTGTGATTGTGCAAAGTCTGGTGTTTCTGTTGCAGATTTTCACATTTTTGAAGTCCAAAGACAACTTTGTGGAAAGCCTCCTCAGACACATTGGCACCTCAGCAATAATGGACCTCTTGCTTCGTCTGATCACCTGCATCGAGTCCGCCGAGATCCGCCGCGGTGTCATTGAGGTGAGCAGTCAGGAGCAAGCAGATTTATTTCTCAGAGCTGGGATGATACTGGTCACGGCCGTCCAGCAGGCGCTGAATCGGGCTGTGTAGTTGAAGCGAAACTATGTATCTCTACAGGAGGACACTGGTCACGTAGGCATCCCACAGCGCGCCTAAACTGATTCGCAGCCTCTTTGTTCTATGTATTTTTGCTTGGGAATCATTCTCGTTTATTAACACTGCTGCAGTTTCCCGAAAGCTCATATTGAATGTATTTGGTGTACACCTTTTAAGAGACATGCGGATGCATTCAATATTACGGTGAATTTCTTCTTTTCCCTGAAAACGGCCTTGGATGTCTGTGTGTGATTTTTGAAGCTGAACACTTCATGTAGTGTTGAACTATGCTCGCGATCGCTCGAGCTGTGTCTACATGCCATTGGATATCTGTGCTTCGTTTGGACTAAACTAGAATTTCCACAACGTTCATTTGTTGGGTACTTCTGGAGTACGTTTATTGACATCTTTGCAGCTGTATACAGTATTTGTTTGTTTTCCCGTTTTCTCGAAAGCGGATTCAGCTTATGATCGAGTGTGCCCAACGCATCATGTTACAAGCGTCATAATGGAGAGAGACGAGAGAGAGAGAGAGAGAGAGAGAGAGAGAGAGAGAGAGAGAGAGAGAGAGAGAGAGAGACAGAGAGAGAGAGAGAGAGAGAGGAGACAGAGAGAGAGAGAGACAGAGAGACAGAGAGAGAGAGAGAGAGAGAGACAGAGAGAGCGAGAGAGAGAGAGGAGAGAGAAGAGAGGATAGGGAGAGAGTGGAGCAGGAGAGAGGGAGAGGAGAGCAGAGAGAGAGGGACGTGACAGAGGAGGAGATAGGAGAGGAGAGAGAGAGGAGAGAGAGAGAGAGAGGAGAGAGAGAGAGAGAGGAGAGAGAGACAGAGAGAGAGAGAGACAGAGAGGAGAGAGAGAGAGAGAGAGGAGAGAGAGAGAGAGAGAGAGAGAGAGAGAGAGAGAGAGGAGAGAGAGAGAGAGAGAGAGAGAGAGAGAGGAGAGAGAGAGAGAGAGAGAGAGAGAGTGACAGAGTGAGAGAGAGAGAGAGAGAGGAGAGAGAGAGAGAGAGACAGAGAGAGAGAGAGAGAGAGGGAGAGAGGGAGGGAGGGAGGAGAGAGAGAGAGAGAGAGAGAGAGAGAGAGAGAGGAGGGAGGAGAGAGGAGGAGACAGAGAGAGAGAGAGAGAGACGAGAGAGAGAGAGAGACAGAGAGAGAGAGAGAGAGAGAGAGAGAGAGAGAGAGAGAGAGAGAGGATCGACTGAGTGGAAACTTACCTGGCACAATATCACATGGAGTGCAAAGACTTCTCTCCTCGCCTTTGGGAAAAACCTTCCGTTTTTCCGGTAAGACAGATTGAGTGTATGAATGTTACTGTGTCTGTTGCTTGAAAAATATAAGTCATATCAACTGCATGCTCACGACCGTGTTTGTTCGGAGTTGGAGTAAATAGCCAGATGCCAGCCACGCTGTGAAACTATGCTGTGCTGAAGCCGGCCGTTGAAGACGGATTGCATACAATCCACAATTCGTAGTCTATGCATGACGCATATCATCGTAAAGCAGAATTTCTGCTCTTTTCTGCTGAAATAGTTTAATTCATGCAGCACAAAGGAGCACAGGAAGGTTGAACAAAAAACAGAAGTATTTAAAAAGCTAGCTTTCAGTGGGGGATGAATTGCCTGAGGCTCCTCACTGCAAATGTTATTTTAAGATTGCTTGACCCACTTCTTACCCCAGCATCGTGTAGCAGCCCGGCTCAACTAAACAGCCCTCTAGGAACGGCCGTGATGATGATGATGATGATGATGAGGAGGAGGAGGAGGAGGAGGAGGAGGAGGAGGATAATGGTGAGCATAATGGCAGAGACTGAAAGTGAGTGGCAGGGGCCAAATTTGAGTAGGGAGTAAGGAGCAGGGGACGGGGGTGGGAGTGTGAGAAGGGGCTAGGTGCAGGTGGGAAGGTATGTGGGAAGGTAGGTGGGGGATGGAAGGAGCAGGGTGGAGCGGGGGAGGTAAAGCAAGAGACAGAAAGGAAAGCAGGGGAAGAGATACACCTACCAGTGGGTGGGGTCCAAAAGACTGCTGCTGGTCTCACTTGGGGGAGAGGGGATGTGGCCTTCCTGCGGACTCCTGTACAGGCCCACTGCTGTAGGGGGGTCTGCAAGATCAGGAAAGCCCAGTCAATATTATAGAGATTGCTCGACTACTGCTGCTTCAAGACACAAGTTACCAGGAACATCTGGGTGTGTGTCCACAAGCAGAGCTGGGTCAAGAGGGGTGACGGCAAAGGCATCTTCACAGACTCCCCAACACCCTGAACAGAAGTAAAGGTCGCCCCATCCTGCCTCCACCCTCCTGCCCCCGACTCAGATTCTGGTGGTGAGCATTTGTCACATGAACAGAAGTAAAGGTCGCCCCATCCTGCCTCCACCCTCCTGCCCCCGACTCAGATTCTGGTGGTGAGCATTTGTCACATGCACATGACTAGACATTCCCCAAGTACACCAGTCTTGCCACAGCAAAGGCAGGGAGGGATCTGCCAGCACAAAACAGTTCTCACTCACACAAGGATATTTGGAACTTTGTGCAGAAATACATATGAGGATCAACCTGGGTCACTTCAGTGTTTTTGCAAAAATGCAGGCCAGGGAAATACAATGTTCATGTTTTTGAACAATCTGCCTGAAAGATAAGTTCATATGAGTAAAAATAAACTTCTTATTGCCTTAACTCAACTATTGCAGTTATTGTGCAGAAAAACTTTTCCTCAAACTTGCTGCTGACACAACATTCATCTTCAAACAGGTACAACTCATACAATGTTGGTCCTATAGGGTTCATACTTTTATCATACTAATCTGGAAAGTCTGCAGATTTGAAAACATACTTGCATCCCTGAACATATTGATAATGAGTTAGGATCAGAACTGTGATTGGCTGGTAACAATTACTGATCATGACTTGCATCTGTTTAAGTTATCAAAAAAGATATAAAGTTTGTCAAAAGTCACCTAGAAGGTTGATCTGAGGAGACAGAATTGGTGTTTATGTACAACATGGCAGTTCATGCAAGCCACAAGAACTACTGCCACTGACCGTAGTGGACGACAGGAAAGTCTGCTGTAGTGCCATGGCGACTCTGGTTGGGGTTGGAGGGGGGGCCGGGGTCACGGCCCTGGGTGGGGGGGCGTGGTTGCTGGGCAATGGGACGGAAGGCCCCTGGAGGGTCCTGGCCCTCCCCCTCCCCAAGCTCAGGCCTTGCCCTGGGCACATGGAGGGTGGGGGTGGAGGTGAGGGGGGAGGGGGAGGGATTCTCGTCTGCAGACGGAGACTGTAGCCTCTCTGGCCATTGGTCCATGTCTCCTTGCGTCTCTGGTATGGCCCTGGTGCCTGGGCCCTGGGCCTGCTGTGGATAGAGAGCCTCTGTAGACTGTGGCATGGAATCTCTAAGCAGTAGACTGTGGCATGGAATCTCTAAGCAGTAGACTGTGGCATGGAATCTCTAAGCAGTAGACTGTGGCATGGAATCTCTAAGCTGTAGACTGTGGCATGGAATCTCTAAGCTGTAGATTGCAGCATGGAATCTCTAAGCTGTAGACTGTGGCATGGAATCTCTAAGCTGTAGACTGTGGCATGGAATCTCTAAGCTGTAGACTGTGGCATGGAATCTCTAGGCTGTAGACTGTGGCATGGAATCTCTAGGCTGTAGACTGTGGCATGGAATCTCTAAGCTGTAGACTGTGGCATGGAATCTCTAGGCTGTAGACTGTGGCATGGAATCTCTAGGCTGTAGACTGTGGCATGGAATCTCTAGGCTGTAGATTGCAGCATGGAATCTCTAAGCTGTAGATTGCAGCATGGAATCTCTAGGCTGTAGATTGCAGCATGGAATCTCTAGGCTGTAGACTGTGGCATGGAATCTCTAGGCTGTAGACTGTGGCATGGAATCTCTAGGCTGTAGACTGTGGCATGGAATCTCTAAGCTGTAGACTGTGGCATGGAATCTCTAAGTTAAAGACTGTGGCAGGGAATCTCTAAGCTGTAGACTGGAATGGAATTTCTAGGCTGTAGACTGTGGCATGGAATCTCTAGGCTGTAGATTGCAGCATGGAATCTCTAGGCTGTAGACTGTGGCATGGAATCTCTAAGCTGTAGACTGCAGCATGGAATCTCTAAGCTGTAGACTGTGGCATGGAATCTCTAGGCTGTAGACTGTGGCATGGAATCTCTAGGCTGTAGACTGTGGCATGGAATCTCTAAGCTGTAGACTGCAGCATGGAATCTCTAAGCTGTAGACTGTGGCATGGAATCTCTAGGCTGTAGACTGTGGCATGGAATCTCTAAGCTGTAGACTGCAGCATGGAATCTCAAAGTTGAAGACACAATTTGAGTAGCAAAGACAATGCATGGGTAGCAAATGGCAAGACTATGTCAGTCAGAAGTCCTACTTACCTCCTGGTCACTGGGCCTAGACACAGTGAAGGCTTGACCACTTGGCATGGATGCGTCGAAGCTGCTGCCTTGAAAATGGGTTTCCTGCTCCATGGGGCCTGCATCATCCGACACCTGACTGAAGTGGAGGATGCGGGCGGTGGGGGCCGCAGGTTGAAGACCAGGGGTCCTGATGGAGGCAGGGGAGAGGGAACCTGCCAGGGGGTGTTGGAAACCCCCTGCTAGCCAGGCCCCCTGTTGGAGCACCTTCCCAGGCAGACCCCCTGCCTCCTCCCCCAAGCCCCCACTGGAGCACACACTACGGTGCAGTTCTTGGTCCGAGGCAGAGCGGGGGATTCGCAGGCTCTGAATCTCCATGGCCTGTATGGCACCTTCCCCTCTCCCTGCCTGCACCCGAGAGGCCAAGGCTCGCTCATAGCTGTGCATGCGTGCCTGCAGCCTTGCAATCTCTGAGTCCTGGAAGAAAGTCTTTGGGTGATGAAGCACTTCCATGCAGAACAAGGCAAGATTGAAATACACTCTGTCCAAGCTCTCCCAACCAGGTATTGCCTCACTACATCAACCAAAGTACAAGAAACAGACACACAAACAACTTCAGTACAAAGAAGCATCAACCATGCCCAGACAAAGTTGCCATATATGCATCAAACTATCTGGTGAGAGAAACAAAATTCCATCTTGTCCTCATCTCTACATCACCTGCATGAAGTCATGCCTAGTGCCAGTGGCTCTAGGGCATTGTCAATGCTACAAGCCACACACATACAAAAGAACGCATGCACAGATGCATCAAAATACATAACTATGGGTACCCACATACATGAAGGCTACAATGAAAAGTCAGTAGACAATGCAACATCCAAAAACAGGATGACTGAAGCACTTCACATCACTGCCTATTCAGGCCTAGTTACACTATTCAATCTGTAACTCACAAACACACACACACAAAACACACACAAAGACATGCACACACACACACACACACACACACACACACACACACACACAAAACACACACAAAGACATGCACACACACACACACACACAAAACACACACAAAGACATGCACACACACACACACACACACACACACACACACACACACACACACACACACACACACACACACACAGAGGAACAACAAGCACACACATGTCCAGGTTGCAAAGGAGGTAGTAAAGAAGGGTATTTCACCAGCGACTTGACAGGCCATCATGGAGAGGCAACCACAGAGTGACAGAACAGCAAAGCACCTGCAAATAGGACAAAAGAGGGCAGAAAAAAGAAGAGAGGAATGCAAGTCTGGAGGCACCTTCAGTTGCAGGGAGGAGTTGGAGTTGTTGATGTTGTGTCGCAATGCGGCAAGCTCCATCTGCAGAGCCTGCATGTCCTGTCTGGAAGCCAGCAGCTCCTGCTCCACGTTCTCCTGCAGTCCCCGCTGTTCTTGCAGTTCCCGCAGTCCTGCCTTCAGCCTGGCCTGTAACTCCCTGTTGGCCTGCCGGAGGTCCCCAACCACCGTATTCAGCTCCGCAACCTGCGTACACCCGTCTTGCTGTCAGCATCTTCACAGCTACCCAGTGTCCACTACGCTACATGGCAGACTGTCAGCTTCATTCAGCCTTAATGTCCTGCCTGGTGATTCCTCTCTTGCAACTGACAGAAGTATCTGTGCCCTATGATCCTTTTGTGGGAGTGTTACAATAAGTTCATGGGACACTTTCCTTTGTGGCAGCAATTCAGAGACTGCAGTTATGATCATGATGTGATTACATTGATGTCAGGGTTACTAGGATCTGTGCACAACTGATTCATACATTGACTGAAAATACTGGGATTGGGGGCAAAACAAGCAAAAGCAAAGGTCAGATTTGTACCATTGATTTATGTATGTGCTTGCATGTGCATGTGTTTGTCTATCCACGTCTGTGCATGTTTGCATGTGGTGCATTTGAGTGAAATAGGCCTACCTACACAGAAGGAATCTCAGGTGCAAACAGGCCTACCTCTTCTCTGTGCTGGGCCTCGGCCTCCTCCTGCTGCTGCCTCAGCTGTCGCACCTCTGCCGCCAGCCTGGCCTCCGCCTGAGCCTCCCTGGCCCTGCTTGTGAACAGCTCCTCCGTCAGCTGTGCCGTCTTGCTCTCCTTGCCCTGCACCACACAGCACACAGCAATGCAAACAGCAGCTCGCAGTCCTGGCCTTGCCAACAACACCTCCTCTGTTGCACAGACTGCAGGCATACCAATGCAGGCATACCAAGACAGGCGTACCAAGACAGGCGTACCAAGACAGGCATACCAAGGCAGGCATACCAAGACAGGCATACCAAGACAGGCATACCAATGCAGGCATACAAGACAGGCATACAAAGGCAGGCATACAAAGGCAGGCATACCAAGGCATGCGTACCAAGGCAGGCATACCAAGGCAGGCATACCAAGACAGGCATACCAAGGCAGGCATACCAAGACAGGCATACCAAGGCAGGCATACCAAGACAGGCATACCAAGGCAGGCATAGCAAGAGAGGCACACCAAGACAGGCATAGCAAGACAGGCATAGCAAGACAGGCATAGCAAGACAGGCACACCAAGACAGGCATAGCAAGACAGGCATAGCAAGGCAGGCATAGCAAGACAGGCATACCAAGACAGGCATAGCAAGACAGGCATACCAAGACAGGCATACCAAGACAGGCATACCAAGACAGGCATACCAAGGCAGGCATACCAAGACAGGCATACCAAGACAGGCATACCAAGGCAGGCATAGCAAGACAGGCATAGCAAGACAGGCATACCAAGGCAGGCATAGCAAGACAGGCATACCAAGACAGGCATACCAAGACAGGCATAGCAAGACAGGCATAGCAAGACAGGCATACCAAGGCAGGCATACCAAGGCAGGCATACCAAGACAGGCATACCAAGGCAGGCATACCAAGACAGGCACACCAAGGCAGGCATACCAAGACAGGCACACCAAGGCAGGCACACCAAGGCAGGCACACCAAGACAGGCACACCAAAACTGGCATACCAAGACAGGCACACCAAGACAGGCATACCAAGGCAGGCATACCAAGGCAGGCATAGCAAGACAGGCATAGCAAGACAGGCATACCAAGGCAGGCATATCAAGACAGGCATACCAAGGCAGGCATAGCAAGACAGGCATAGCAAGACAGGCATACACAGGCAGGCACACCAAGACAGGCATACCAAGACAGGCATACCAAGGCAGGCATACCAAGGCAGGCATACCAAGGCAGGCATACCAAGACAGGCATATCAAGACAGGCATACCAAGGCAGGCATACCAAGGCAGGCATACCAAGACAGGCATACCAAGAAAAGCACAACAAGACAGGCATACCAAGACAGGCATACCAAGAAAAGCACAACAAGACAGGCATACAAAGACAGGCATACCAAGACAGGCATACCAAGACAGGCATACCAAGACAGGCATACCAAGACAGGCATACCAAGGCAGGCGTACCAAGGCAGGCACACCAAGACAGGCATACCATCGCAGGCATACCAAGGCAGGCATACCAAGGAGGGCATACCAAGACAGGCATACCAAGGCAGGCATACCAAGACAGGCATACCAAGGCAGGCGTACCAAGGCAGGCACACCAAGACAGGAATACCATGGCAGGCATACCAAGGCAGGCATACCATGGCAGGCATACCAAGACAGGCATACCAAGGCAGGCATACCAAAACTGGCATACCAAGACAGGCACACCAAGGCAGGCACACCATGGAGGGCATACCAAGACAGGCACACCAAGGCAGGCATACCAAGACAGGCACACCAAGGCAGGCATACCAAGACAGGCATAGCAAGACAGGCATACCAAGGCAGGCATACCAAGGCAGGCACACCAAGACAGGCATACCAAGACAGGCATACCAAGACAGGCATACCAAGGCAGGCATACCATGGCAGTCATACCAAGGCAGGCATACCAAGACAGGCACACCAAGACAGGCATACCATGGCAGGCATACCAAGACAGGCATACCAAGACAGGCATACCAAGGCAGGCATACCAAGGCAGGCATACCAAGGCAGGCATACCAAGACAGGCACACCAAGGCAGGCATACCAAGGCAGGCATACCAAGACAGGCACACCAAGACAGGCATACCAAGACAGGCATACCAAGACAGGCATACCAAGACAGGCATACCAAGGCAGGCATACCAAGACAAGCACACCAAGACAGGCATACCAAGGCAGGCATACCAAGGCAGGCATACCAAGACAGGCATACCAAGACAGGCATACCAAGGCAGGCATCCCATGGCAGGTATACCAAGACAAGCACACCAAGACAGGCATACCAAGGCAGGCATACCAAGGCAGGCATACCAAGACAGGCATACCAAGGCAGGCATACCATGGCAGGCATACCAAGGCAGGCGTACCAAGGCAGGCATACCAAGACAGGCACACCAAGGCAGGCATACCAAGGCAGGCATACCAAGACAAGCACACCAAGGCAGGCATACCAAGACAGGCATACCAAGCCAGGCATACCAAGGCAGGTGTAACAAGGCAGGCATAGCAAGACAGGCATACCAAGGCACGCATACCAAGACAGGCACACCAAGACAGGCATACCAAGACAGGCATACCAAGGCAGGCATACCAAGGCAGGCATACCAAGACAGGCATACCAAGACAGGCATACCAAGACAGGCATACCAAGGCAGGCATACCAAGGCAGGCATACCAAGGCAGGCATACCATGGCAGGCATACCAAGAGAGGCATACCAAGGCAGGCATACCAAGACAGGCACACCAAGACAGGCATACCAAGACAGGCATACCATGGCAGGCATACCAAGAGAGGCATACCAAGGCAGGCATACCAAGACAGGCATACCAAGGCAGGCATACCAAGACAGGCATACCAAGGCAGGCATACCATGGCAGGCACACCAAGACAGGCATAGCAAGGCAGGCATACCAAGGCAGGCACACCAAGACAGGCATACCAAGGCAGGCATACCAAGACAGGCATAGCAAGGCAGGCATACCAAGGCAGGCATACCAAGACAGGCATACCAAGACAGGCATACCAAGGCAGGTGTAACAAGGCAGGCATAGCAAGACAGGCATACCAAGGCAGGCACACCAAGACAAGCACACCAAGACAGGCACACCAAGGCAGGCATACCAAGGCAGGCATACCAAGACAGGCATACCAAGGCAGGCATACCATGGCAGGCATACCAAGGCAGGCGTACCAAGGCAGGCATACCAAGACAGGCACACCAAGGCAGGCATACCAAGGCAGGCATACCAAGACAGGCACACCAAGGCAGGCATACCAAGACAGGCATACCAAGGCAGGCATACCAAGGCAGGCATACCAAGACAGGCATACCAAGGCAGGTGTAACAAGGCAGGCATAGCAAGACAGGCATACCAAGGCACGCATACCAAGACAGGCACACCAAGACAGGCATACCAAGGCAGGCATACCAAGGCAGGCATACCAAGACAGGCATACCAAGGCAGGCATACCAAGACAGGCATACCAAGGCAGGCATACCAAGGCAGGCATACCAAGGCAGGCATACCAAGGCAGGCACACCAAGGCAGGCATACAAGGCAGGCATACCAAGACAGGCATACCAAGACAGGCATACCAAGACAGGCATACCAAGACAGGCACACCAAGGCAGGCATACCAAGACAGGCACACCAAGACAGGCATACCAAGGCAGGCATACCAAGACAGGCATACCAAGGCAGGCATACCAAGACAGGCATACCAAGACAGGCATACCAAGGCAGGCACACCAAGACAGGCATAGCAAGGCAGGCATACCAAGGCAGGCACACCAAGACAGGCATACCAAGGCAGGCATACCAAGACAGGCATACCAAGACAGGCATACCAAGACAGGCATACCAAGACAGGCACACCAAGACAGGCATACCAAGACAGGCATACCAAGACAGGCATACCAAGACAGGCACACCAAGACAGGCATACCAAGGCAGGCATACCAAGACAGGCATACCAAGACAGGCATACCAAGGCAGGCACACCAAGACAGGCATACCAAGACAGGCATACCAAGACAGGCATACCAAGACAGGCATACCAAGACAGGCATACCAAGACAGGCATACCAAGACAGGCATACCAAGACAGGCACACCAAGACAGGCATACCAAGACAGGCATACCAAGACAGGCATACCAAGACAGGCACACCAAGACAGGCATACCAAGACAGGCACACCAAGACAGGCACACCAAGACAGGCATACCAAGACAGGCATACCAAGACAGGCATACCAAGACAGGCACACCAAGACAGGCATACCAAGACAGGCACACCAAGACAGGCATACCAAGACAGGCATACCAAGACAGGCATACCAAGACAGGCACACCAAGACAGGCATACCAAGACAGGCATACCAAGACAGGCATACCAAGACAGGCATACCAAGACAGGCATACCAAGACAGGCACACCAAGACAGGCATACCAAGACAGGCACACCAAGACAGGCATACCAAGACAGGCATACCAAGACAGGCATACCAAGACAGGCACACCAAGACAGGCATACCAAGACAGGCATACCAAGACAGGCATACCAAGACAGGCATACCAAGACAGGCACACCAAGACAGGCATACCAAGACAGGCATACCAAGACAGGCATACCAAGACAGGCATACCAAGACAGGCATACCAAGACAGGCATACCAAGACAGGCATACCAAGACAGGCATACCAAGACAGGCACACCAAGACAGGCATACCAAGACAGGCACACCAAGACAGGCATACCAAGACAGGCATACCAAGACAGGCATACCAAGACAGGCATACCAAGACAGGCACACCAAGACAGGCATACCAAGACAGGCACACCAAGACAGGCATACCAAGACAGGCATACCAAGACAGGCATACCAAGACAGGCATACCAAGACAGGCATACCAAGACAGGCACACCATTAGACAGGCATACCAAGACAGGCATACCAAGACAGGCATACCAAGACAGGCATACCAAGACAGGCATACCAAGACAGGCACACCAAGACAGGCATACCAAGGCAGGCATACCAAGACAGGCATACCAAGACAGGCATACCAAGACAGGCATACCAAGACAGGCATACCAAGACAGGCATACCAAGGCAGGCACACCAAGACAGGCATACCAAGGCAGGCGTACCAAGGCAGGCATACCAAGACAGGCATACCAAGGCAGGCATACCAAGACAGGCATACCAAGACAGGCGTACCAAGGCAGGCATACCAAGACAGGCATACCAAGACAGGCATACCAAGACAGGCATACCAAGACAGGCATACCAAGGCAGGCATACCAAGACAGGCATACCAAGGCAGGCATACCAAGACAGGCACACCAAGACAGGCATACCAAGGCAGGCATACCAAGACAGGCATACCAAGACAGGCATACCAAGGCAGGCATACCAAGACAGGCATACCAAGGCAGGCATACCAAGACAGGCATACCAAGGCAGGCATACCAAGACAGGCATACCAAGACAGGCATACCAAGACAGGCATACCAAGACAGGCATACCAAGACAGGCATACCAAGACAGGCATACCAAGGCAGGCATACCAAGACAGGCATACCAAGACAGGCATACCAAGGCAGGCATACCAAGGCAGGCATACCAAGACAGGCATACCAAGACAGGCATACCAAGGCAGGCATACCAAGGCAGGCATACCAAGACAGGCACACCAAGACAGGCATACCAAGGCAGGCATACCAAGGCAGGCATACCAAGACAGGCATACCAAGGCAGGCATACCAAGGCAGGCATACCAAGACAGGCGTACCAAGGCAGGCATACCAAGACAGGCATACCAAGGCAGGCATACCAAGGCAGGCATACCAAGACAGGCATACCAAGGCAGGCATACCAAGACAGGCATACCAAGGCAGGCATACCAAGGCAGGCGTACCAAGGCAGGCATACCAAGACAGGCATACCAAGGCAGGCATACCAAGACAGGCACACCAAGACAGGCATACCAAGACAGGCATACCAAGGCAGGCATACCAAGGCAGGCATACCAAGACAGGCATACCAAGGCAGGCATACCAAGACAGGCATACCAAGGCAGGCATACCAAGGCAGGCATACCAAGGCAGGCATACCAAGGCAGGCATACCAAGACAGGCATACCAAGGCAGGCATACCAAGACAGGCATACCAAGGCAGGCATACCAAGGCAGGCATACCAAGACAGGCATACCAAGGCAGGCATACCAAGACAGGCATACCAAGGCAGGCATACCAAGACAGGCATACCAAGGCAGGCATACCAAGGCAGGCACACCAAGACAGGCATACCAAGGCAGGCATACCAAGGCAGGCACACCAAGACAGGCATACCAAGGCAGGCATACCAAGACAGGCATACCAAGGCAGGCATACCAAGGCAGGCATACCAAGACAGGCACACCAAGACAGGCATACCAAGGCAGGCATACCAAGGCAGGCATACCAAGACAGGCGTACCAAGGCAGGCACACCAAGACAGGCGTACCAAGGCAGGCACACCAAGACAGGCATACCAAGACAGGCGTACCAAGGCAGGCATACCAAGACAGGCATACCAAGGCAGGCGTACCAAGACAGGCGTACCAAGACAGGCGTACCAAGACAGGCGTACCAAGACAGGCGTACCAAGACAGGCGTACCAAGACACAAAGGTTTGCTTACTGAGAGCAGCTGACTGATGCCTGCTTCCCACAGCTATCACAAGGAGACCTGCACACTGAGCTCATGCAGTGAGACAAGAGAGGTGGGGCCACCCAAGGAGGTCGGCCACTGAGATGAGCATGTGGAGAGAGAGAGCACACAACTCACCACAGCCAAGACACAGACCTGCGTGGCAGCACTCAGGTCATCAAGCTGGCGCTGAAGACGGTCCTGCTCCCGACGGGCAGCAGCCAGCTCTCTCCTGGTCACCAGGAAGTCGGCATGTTGCTGCTGTAGCTGCTCTCTGGTCAGCCTCAGTTCCTGGCTTGTCTCCACCACGTCCTCCTTCTGCTCCTCCAGCTTGTGTGCCTGTCTGGCCACTGCCTGTAACACACACATCAACAACACAATGTCAAGATCTGGACACATCCATATAACATGCACACATCAACATCATGACATTGCAAAGGTCTGATTGCCAGGCCTCAGCAGGTATTGTCAGGCAACTGTATGGACCTATTTCTTGTTGCCTTTGGGCTGGGCTCATCTTCCAGGGTGATCTGATCATTTAGATGGATAATATGACTCTGTCCTGATGCACAGATCACCCCCCAACCCAACACACATGCACACACACACACGCACACACACACACACATATACACACAAACATGCACATGTGCACACACACACACATATATATATATACACACACACACATGCACATGTGCACACACACACAAGCACATGTGCACACACACACACATGCACATGTGCGCACACACACACACACACACACAAGCACATGTGCACACACACTTTTACACACACACACACACACACACACACACACACACACACACACACACACAAGCACATGTGCACACACACTTTTACACACACACACACACACACACACACACATTCACACGCACATGTGCACACACATGCTAACGCGCATGCACATGCACACACACAATCATCCCTGGCGGAGCTACTGAAGAAGGTCCCCAAAACCCAGCAGCCAGTGCTTCACGGTGGAGAATGGGGCCTCCTACACTCAGTGCACTGTGTGTGTGCAGTGACTGAGGAGTCTGCAGTGCAGAGATGATGCACAGTCATACAGCAGCCAGTGCTTCCCGGTGGAGAAGGGGGCCTCCTACACTCAGTGCACTGTGTGTGTGCAGTGACCGAGGAGTCCGCAGTGCACACAGAGATGATGCACGGTGAGACAGAAGCAGAAAATTCCATGAAATACAAAACAGCGACAGAAAACGCCAAACAGTGGTGACAAAAGCATTGAGATTATTCTGCATTTTGAACCCCACAAGAAGAAATATGTCAATAAACTCGACACTCATCACTGTCACACCTGAAGTGAGCTTCCCAGGAGTATGGCTATGCAGTCCAATCCAAACAGACTGCTGGTCTTTCTAGTTAAAGTGATCACTGTCATAATTTGCAATGTGCAATCAGTCAGTTCTTGTAGTTAATTCATTTCTAAACCAGACACTGCTTTTCCTCCCAGTTTTGATACTGACTCCTAAATGATTACTGTGGCCACATGAAATAATACAGAAATGCCCTTTAGATTGCTGTGGATTGCATATCCATAGTCTGAGAAACCCGCCTGTGGTTGCATTTTGCCTCCAGCTCAGAAGTGCTCAAGTGGATGCACATTTCTTCACGGAAGGTGCTGTGCGTGCAGGCAAACTTGCGGCACTGCATGAGAAAGACAGGAGTGCCCAAGGCCAGGACTGCCAGCGTGGAGTGCTGCCCACCTTTTCCAGCTCCACCAGTTTCAGACTCTTGGCCTGCAGTTCCAGCTGCTGCTGCTGCGCCTGGTGCTCTGCTTGCTGTAGCTGTAGAGTTCTCTCCCTTAGCTGGGACTGGGCAACCTGCAGCTTGTCATCCAGATCTGCAATCTGCAACACACACCAAGCCTGTCATCTGCAACACACACCAAGCCTGCAATCTGCAACACACACCAAGCCTGCAATCTACAACACACACCAAGCCTGCAATCTGCAACACACACCAAGCCTGCAATCTACAACACACACCAAGCCTGCAATCTGCAACACACACCAAGCCTGCAATCTGCAACACACACCAAGCCTGTCATCTACAACACACACCAAGCCTGTCATCTGCAACACACACCAAGCCTGTCATCTGCAACACACACCAAGCCTGTCATCTGCAACACACACCAAGCCTGCAATCTGCAACACACACCAAGCCTGCAATCTACAACACACACCAAGCCTGCAATCTGCAACACACACCAAGCCTGCAATCTACAACACACACCAAGCCTGCAATCTGCAACACACACCAAGCCTGCAATCTGCAACACACACCGAGCCTGTCATCTGCAACACACACCAAGCCTGTCATCTGCAACACACACCAAGCCTGTCATCTGCAACACACACCAAGCCTGCAATCTACAACACACACCAAGCCTGCAATCTGCAACACACACCAAGCCTGCAATCTGCAACACACACCAAGCCTGCAATCTGCAACACACACCAAGCCTGTCATCTACAACACACACCAAGCCTGTCATCTGCAACACACACCAAGCCTGTCATCTACAACACACACCAAGCCTGCAATCTGCAACACACACCAAGCCTGTCATCTGCAACACACACCAAGCCTGTCATCTGCAACACACACCAAGCCTGTCATCTGCAACACACACCAAGCCTGTCATCTACAACACACACCAAGCCTGTCATCTACAACACACACCAAGCCTGCAATCTACAACACACACCAAGCCTGTCATCTACAACACACACCAAGCCTGCAATCTGCAACACACACCAAGCCTGTCATCTGCAACACACACCAAGCCTGTCATCTGCAACACACACCAAGCCTGCAATCTACACACCAGCCTGTCATCTGCAACACACACCAAGCCTGCAATCTGCAACACACACCAAGCCTGCAATCTACAACACACACCAAGCCTGTCATCTACAACACACACCAAGCCTGCAATCTGCAACACACACCAAGCCTGCAATCTACAACACACACCAAGCCTGTCATCTACAACACACACCAAGCCTGCAATCTGCAACACACACCAAGCCTGCAATCTACAACACACACCAAGCCTGCAATCTGCAACACACACCAAGCCTGCAATCTGCAACACACACCAAGCCTGCAATCTGCAACACACACCAAGCCTGCAATCTGCAACACACACCAAGCCTGCAATCTGCAACACACACCAAGCCTGCAATCTGCAACACACACCAAGCCTGCAATCTGCAACACACACCAAGCCTGTCATCTGCAACACACACCAAGCCTGTCATCTGCAACACACACCAAGCCTGTCAATCTGCAACACACACCAAGCCTGTCATCTGCAACACACACCAAGCCTGCAATCTGCAACACAC
The DNA here is from genome assembly GCA_034096865.1 of Theodoxus fluviatilis. Lineage (NCBI taxonomy): Eukaryota > Metazoa > Mollusca > Gastropoda > Cycloneritida > Neritidae > Theodoxus > Theodoxus fluviatilis. The sequence continues at coordinate 58,943 of JAWQFJ010030661.1, read as the reverse complement.
ACCAAGCCTGCAATCTGCAACACACACCAAGCCTGCAATCTGCAACACACACCAAGCCTGCAATCTGCAACACACACCAAGCCTGCAATCTGCAACACACACCAAGCCTGTCATCTGCAACACACACCAAGCCTGCAATCTGCAACACACACCAAGCCTGCAATCTACAACACACACCAAGCCTGCAATCTGCAACACACACCAAGCCTGCAATCTACAACACACACCAAGCCTGCAATCTACAACACACACCAAGCCTGCAATCTGCAACACACACCAAGCCTGCAATCTACAACACACACCAAGCCTGCAATCTACAACACACACCAAGCCTGCAATCTGCAACACACACCAAGCCTGCAATCTACAACACACACCAAGCCTGCAATCTACAACACACACCAAGCCTGCAATCTGCAACACACACCAAGCCTGCAATCTGCAACACACACCAAGCCTGCAATCTGCAACACACATCAAGCCTGCAATCTACAACACACACCAAGCCTGCAATCTGCAACACACACCAAGCCTGCAATCTGCAACACACACCAAGCCTGCAATCTGCAACACACACCAAGCCTGCAATCTGCAACACACACCAAGCCTGCAATCTACAACACACACCAAGCCTGCAATCTACAACACACACCAAGCCTGCAATCTGCAACACACACCAAGCCTGCAATCTGCAACACACACCAAGCCTGCAATCTACAACACACACCAAGCCTGCAATCTACAACACACACCAAGCCTGCAATCTACAACACACACCAAGCCTGCAATCTGCAACACACACCAAGCCTGCAATCTGCAACACACATCAAGCCTGCAATCTGCAACACACACCAAGCCTGCAATCTGCAACACACACCAAGCCTGTCATCTACAACACACACCAAGCCTGTCATTTACAACACACACCAAGCCTGTCATCTGCAACACACATCAAGCCTGTCAACCACATCTGCAACATACACCAACCTGTCAACCACATCTGCAACACACACCAAGCCTGTCAACCCCATCTGCAACATACACCAAGCCTGTCATCTGCAACACATACCAAGCCTGTCAACCACATCTGCAACATACACCAGCCTGTCAACCACATCTGCAACACACACCAAGCCTGTCAACCATATCTGCAACACACACCAAGCCTGTCAACCCCATCTGCAACATACACCAGCCTGTCAACCACATCTGCAACACACACCAAGCCTGTCAACCACATCTGCAACACACACCAAGCCTGTCAACCCCATCTGCAACACACACCAAGCCTGTCAACCCCATCTGCAACATACACCAAGCCTGTCAACCACATCTGCAACACACACCAAGCCTGTCAACCCCATCTGCAACACACACCAAGCCTGTCAACCCCATCTGCAACACACACCAAGCCTGTCAACCCCATCTGCAACATACACCAAGCCTGTCAACCACATCTGCAAAATACACCAAGCCTGTCATCTGCAACACATACCAAGCCTGTCAACCCCATCTGCAACACATACCAAGCCTGTCAACCACATCTGCAACACACACCAAGCCTGTCAACCCCATCTGCAACATACACCAAGCCTGTCAACCCCATCTGCAACACACACCAAGCCTGTCAACCCCATCTGCAACATACACCAAGCCTGTCAACCCCATCTGCAACATACACCAAGCCTGTCATCTGCAACTTCTGGGAATTTTCCCTTACCTGGTGTGAGCGCTCCCGTATCTCCATTTCATACCGCTGCAGAGTGTCTTCCAGTCGAGTCATGCGTTGCTGCATTTGGTCATGTGTGTTCCCAATCTGCTCCTGAAGGTCATTTACCTGCATCAAATCATGGAGGGAAGGGTGTGAAGGGTGAGGAGGAAACGATAATGTATGGATCCAAAAATGCACCCATCAAATCTGCAAACACAGAAACATGCTCATATGAACCATGCAGATATAGATGTACACACAACTTATATCACACACACACACACACACACACATTACACATCTTCACCCAGTTATGGGCATCCATACATATTTGCACAGAAAGACACATAAAGATACAAGGACACACGAAGACAAATTGAAAAGACAAAAACACATGAAGACTCAGGTCAAGGGCACACACACAAAGATACATGAGGAGACAAGGGCACACACACAAAGACACATGAGGAGACAAGGGCACACACACAAAGATACATGAGGAGACAAGGGCACACACACAAAGACACATGAGGAGACAAGGGCACACACACAAAGACACATGAGAAGACAAGGGCACACACACAAAGACACATGAGAAGACAAGGGCACACACACACAAAGACACATGAGAAGACAAGGGCACACACACAAAGACACATGAGGAGACAAGGGCACACACACAAAGACACATGAGAAGACAAGGGCACACACAGAAAGACACATGGAGAGACAAGGGCACACACACAAAGACACATGAGGACTCAGAACAGACAAGGGCACACACACAAAGACACATGAAGAGACAAGGGCACACACACAAAGACACATGAGAGAGACAAGGGCACACACACAAAGACACATGAAGAGACAAGGGCACACACACAAAGACACATGAAGAGACAACGGCACACAGAGAAAGTCACATGAAAATTCAAAGGCACACACAAGGACACATGAGGAGACCAGAGCACTCACACAAAGACACATGAGGAGACCAAGGCACACACACACAAAGACACATGGAGAGACAAGGGCACACACACAAAGACACATGAGGAGACAAGGGCACACACACAAAGACACATGAGGAGACAAGGGCACACACACAAAGACACATGAGGAGACAAGGGCACACACACAAAGACACATGAGGAGACAAGGGCACACACACAAAGACACATGAGGAGACAAGGGCACACACACAAAGACACATGAGGAGACAAGGGCACACACACAAAGACACATGAGGAGACAAGGGCACACACACAAAGACACATGAGGAGACAAGGGCACACACACAAAGACACATGAGGAGACAAGGGCACACACACAAAGACACATGAGGAGACAAGGGCACACACACAAAGACACATGAGGAGACAAGGGCACACACACAAAGACACATGAGGAGACAAGGGCACACACACAAAGACACATGAGGAGACAAGGGCACACACACAAAGACACATGAGGAGACAAGGGCACACACACAAAGACACATGAGGAGACAAGGGCACACACACAAAGACACATGAGGAGACAAGGGCACACACACAAAGACACATGAGGAGACAAGGGCACACACACAAAGACACATGAGGAGACAAGGGCACACACACAAAGACACATGAGAAGACAAGGGCACACACACAAAGACACATGAAGACTCAGAACAGACAAGGGCACACACACAAAGACACATGAGGAGACAAGGGCACACACACAAAGACACATGAGGAGACAAGGGCACACACACAAAGACACATGAGGAGACAAGGGCACACACACAAAGACACATGAGGAGACAAGGGCACACACACAAAGACACGTGAGGAGACAAGGGCACACACAGAAAGACATATGAAGAGACAAGGGCACACACACTGAATGACACAAGAAGATACAAGGGCACACACACAGAATGACACATGAATATACAAGGGAACACTTACACAAAGACACATGAGGAAACAATGGCACACAGAAAGACACACAAAGAGACAAGGGCACACACACAGAATGACACAAGAAGATACAAGGGCACACACACAGAAGATACAAGGGCACACACACAAAGACACATGAGGAGACAATGGCACATACAGAAAGACACACAAAGAGACAAGGGCATCCAAGGAAAGACACATGAGGAGACAATGGCACACATGAAGAGACATCCAGACTAGCTCATTCCCCCCAAATGAAATTCACGCCATACCTGGGCCACACTTTCTAGCAGTTCATGCTTTCTGGAATCAAGTTCTTCATGGAGCTCAGAAACCTCTTGCCTGCGTTCCTCCAGCTCTTCTTCAGAACGCCTGGAAGAAAAAGGAAAAAATTAATGTATTTTATAAATATTTTCATGTTTTCATTCTGGCTACTAAAACCAAGGTACAAACACTGCCATGTGTCTTGGGAAAACTTCTCAGTGCAAGTATGATTAATCAAGAGGCCCATTGATCAAGGAGTAAACTGCAAAGTGTTTTAGTGATCCAGATTTGGGTGATGTCGCTTCATAAAACTAATACGTTATCCACCTTTTACTTGCAACTTGAGTCAGCAAATATAAAAGCAAGTACCACCAGAAGAAGAACAGTTCCACAAAGCTATGCAGCATTCCCAAGACTGGGGTGAGCTGTGATGGTAATACTCACAGCAACACTGCACTAGGCTGCAACAGCAACCTAGGTGTGTGCATCAATCAGGGATTTCTGGTACATAATCACAGCAACACTGCACTAGGCTGCAACAACAACCTAGGTGTGTGCATCAATCAGGGATTTCTGGTACATAATCACAGGGCACAAATCAAGACTTGCTCCACACCTGGACAGAAGCAGCAAGAGCAATCATGAGTGACTGGAGAGTCAGTATGGTGGAAACACTGCTCTTGTGTCCACTTGTGTCAGTCTAGGGGATTCCCCTTCACAGTTAGGCCATCGGAGTAAAGTCCTAATGTAAAAAGCACCATTCACATTTTACCTTTGTTACCCACTGGACTACTGGCAGTCCAAAGTAGACACTACTTCAGTGTGAAAGACCAAAAGAGATATTTACTACATCAGTAACAACAGGCGACTACATACAGAACACAGGAGAAACCATGCAGCCAATGAGAGACACTACTGCACAGTAGACAGGCGACTACATACAGAACACAGGAGAAACCATGCAGCCAATGAGAGACACTACTGCACAGTAGAGAGGGGACTACATACAGAACACAGGAGAAACCATGCAGCCAATGAGAGACACTACTGCACAGTAGACAGGCGACTACATACAGAACACAGGAGAAACCATGCAGCCAATGAGAGACACTACTGCACAGTAGAGAGGGGACTACATACAGAACACAGGAGAAACCATGCAGCCAATGAGAGACACTACTGCACAGTAGAGAGGTGACTACATACAGAACACAGGAGAAACCATGCAGCCAAGGAGAGACACTACTGCACAGTAGACAGGCGACTACATACAGAACACAGGAGAAACCGTGCAGCCAATGTGAGACACTACTGCACAGTAGACTACATACAGAACACAGGAGAAACCATGCAGCCAAGGAGAGACACTACTGCACAGTAGACAGGCGACTACATACAGAACACAGGAGAAACCATGCAGCCAATGAGAGACACTACTGCACAGTAGACAGGCGACTACATACAGAACACAGGAGAAACCATGCAGCCAATGAGAGACACTACTGCACAGTAGACAGGTGACTACATACAGAACACAGGAGAAACCATGCAGCCAATGAGAGACACTACTGCACAGTAGACAGGCGACTACATACAGAACACAGGAGAAACCATGCAGCCAATGAGAGACACTACTGCACAGTAGACAGGCGACTACATACAGAACACAGGAGAAACCATGCAGCCAATGAGAGACACTACTGCACAGTAGACAGGCGACTACATACAGAACACAGGAGAAACCATGCAGCCAAGGAGAGACACTACTGCACAGTAGAGAGGTGACTACATACAGAACACAGGAGAAACCATGCAGCCAATGAGAGACACTACTGCACAGTAGACAGGCGACTACATACAGAACACAGGAGAAACCATGCAGCCAATGAGAGACACTACTGCACAGTAGACAGGTGACTACATACAGAACACAGGAGAAACCATGCAGCCAAGGAGAGACACTACTGCACAGTAGACAGGCGACTACATACAGAACACAGGAGAAACCATGCAGCCAATGAGAGACACTACTGCACAGTAGACAGGCGACTACATACAGAACACAGGAGAAACCATGCAGCCAAGGAGAGACACTACTGCACAGTAGACAGGCGACTACATACAGAACACAGGAGAAACCATGCAGCCAAGGAGAGACACTACTGCACAGTAGACAGGCGACTACATACAGAACACAGGAGAAACCATGCAGCCAATGAGAGACACTACTGCACAGTAGACAGGCGACTACATACAGAACACAGGAGAAACCATGCAGCCAATGAGAGACACTACTGCACAGTAGACAGGCGACTACATACAGAACACAGGAGAAACCATGCAGCCAATGAGAGACACTACTGCACAGTAGACAGGCGACTACATACAGAACACAGGAAAACTATGCAGCCAATGAGAGACACTACTGCACAGTAGACAGGTGACTACATACAGAACACAGGAGAAACCATGCAGCCAATGAGAGACACTACTGCACAGTAGAGAGGGGACTGCATACAGAACACAGGAGAAACCATGCAGCCAATGAGAGACACTACTGCATAATAGTTTACTACAGATAGAACAGAGCTGACACTACTTCAGTCCATAAGGAACCGAAAGAGATACATGTACTACTCCACAGACCATGTAAGACACTGCTGAACTACTGAATACTGTTGAACCAGGAAGACAGCATTGCAAGGACCTTGAACGTGACAACCAACAACACTACTTCATGGCAGACCAAAGCACCAAGCACAGCTGAGATCATTACCTGAGAGCCATCTTCATGTCTTCCAGCAGATCATTCTTGGCCTGCATGTCACGGTACAGCTCTGAAATCTCTCCCTGCAGTCTCAGGCAGTGTGCCTGCTCCTCCTGCTGTGCAGTCTGCAGGGAGAGTAAGCAAGGACGCATCACACACAGAGGCATGCACACACCTAAGGCAGACAGCCATCAGACATTTGACACCCAAACATACACCCCACATTACCTCAAAACATGGATCACACCCACCAAACAACAGACCTACACACACATTAACACATATGCAAAAGCATTCTGACAGCCATTTTGGTGGCAAAGCACACACACACACACACACACACACACACACACACACACACACACAGAGTATTTGCACATACCGAGGCACACACATACACACACATTGAAACGCTTGATCATCCAGGAATGCCTACCTGCAATTTCTTGGAGGTCACATTGAGTTCATCCACAAGGCGGAGTTGCTCTTTCAAATCTTCACTTCGAGCCTCTGCCTGATTCTCTAAGTCTCGAACTGCAAGGGGAGACAAGTCTCCATGAGCAGGAATCTCTTGTGTTCCCAGTATGCAGGAATCTACTGTGAAAGATTCAGCCTATTCAAATAGTGACAATGCCGTAGGAACAAAAATAACAGTTTATTTTACAACTGGTCTTCATTGTGGAATGAAAAAAACCCAGTTCCAAGTTGTAAGGGAACATGATTCAGTGCTGTCCTGTCCACACTGGATGCCTAGCTGCTCTGCAGCTTTGGAGGACCTTGGCATGCCCCATGCACACACCCCTTCCCCAATCTCAGCCTAGGGGGACAACCACCAACAAAAAGGGGGATGCAGCTATATGGGGGGGGGATGTAATATATCTCTAAAATCCATGAGAAAAACTGCATGCTCACCTTTCTTTCTAGAAAAAACAACAGGCAATTTCATACAAGTGAATGTACATATTAAGCAGTTTGTCTACATTATATATATATATATATATATATATATATATATATATATATATATATATATATATTCTCAGATAGCATTATAGAATAAACTGATCACTACTTGCCATCAGCCACCAGAGACCCTTAACAGGCATTCCTGAGGTCAGACATGTCTTTGCTGGTGTACTGCCTGTTAACTGCCACTCCTGGTCTTGATTTGGCAACAATATGATTTAGAGGGAAGCTTGACTGCCAAGCGTATTTGTGAGACAACTTTGCCATTCGACAGATTTTGGAGGACAAGTCGGCGTACTGGAGGTGATAGGCATGTCTGCCCATGTGCAAGGTGTTTGTAGTGGCCATGAGTCTGTTCTTGAACAGTACGCCATGTTTGTATTAGCTGCCCTGCTTTAGGTCCACACTGCCTTGCCTGGCTCCCTCTTCTTTAGTTCCTGAGACTGGCCTTAGCAGGGAACTATGCCTGCCTGACCATCACGGAAGTTCAGCATTTCTAGGGAGACAATTAAATGCCAAGGTTTTGAGCATTTCACTCAAGTGTCCATTCACCATCCACCCTGTCAAACATTTATCAGGAAAAATAAACTTCTGGGCCCGTATTCACAACGGCGATTTATCTTTTTAACACTCGATTTATCCCCTAGCCCCACGTTATCTTGATAAGGTACGCTCGTCAGAGGATCCTAGGTTGCGCTTTGCTATATATACTGGTTTCCAGCCAAGGGAGAGCGGAAGAGGCAGTTGGAATCGTCTGAGTTTAGAGATAAATCGGAGTTAAAATAAATCGCCGATAAATCTCCGTTGTGAATACGGGGCCTGGTGAGTTTCTCTGCGCTTATCTGGCAAGCTCTCGGAGTCAAAACTTCCTCCTACAGGCCACAGTGGTAAGAAACTGGCATTCAGAGAGGCTCACATCCCTAGACTTCTGGCTCAACTGAGGACTGTACAGTGGGGAATGCGCAAGGATGTGGTTTCTTTTCTTGGTGAGCAGTTCTCAGATGTCAAGGGGCTTGCCCTTCTCTCTACTCTTTCATCAAGTCTACCACATGCCTGCCAGTCACTCACGCTGTGGCCTGAAGGAGGTTCAAACTCCAAAGCTTGCCTTAGATACACCTACTGTGACATAGAGAAACTATCAGGAGCTTGTCACCAGATATGCATTTTTCCAGTTCACATGGTCTAACCCTGGCACTCATTTCTCTTTCTGAACAGTTATCAATGAGACAACTGACAGTGGGGCATACATCAGTCCAGGAGACACGTACCCATCTCAGTTTTCTGATCCAGCTGGAGCTGAGCATCACGCAGGTCTGCATTGAGGTGGGCAATATGGGCTGCCTGGGACTTCAGCTCCACACGTGCATCCTTCAGCTGCCGGTCCAGTGCCAGCACGTCTTGTGACAAGCGCTGTTTCTCTTCCTGCTCCTCCCTGTCATGGCACAGTCACAGCCAGCATTCAGTCACACTTGGCAGTGCTAGAGATTGATGTGGCACACATTTTCTTTCATCATTACTGTTTTCGCTTGCTGCCTTTCCTCCCTCTGTGTGTGTGTGTGTGTGTGTGTGTGTGTGAGTGTGTGTGTGTGTGAGAGTGTGTGTAAGTCAGTGAGTGTGAGTGTGTGTGCATACACATGTTTGCACGCATGTGACTATACATGTATGTGTATGCATGCATTTGTGTATGCATGCCTGTTTTGTGCATGTATGCATGAAATGGGCAGCTTAATTTATTAAGCATTCTTCTCAGGAACTGGGTATTTGGGATGCTAACCCTTTACCTCCCAAGTGACATCTACAGACCTGCCAACCCACCATCATGCCAAAGAGTAGCATCCAGAGCTATCTGGAGTAGCATTGAAGGAATAGGCGTAGCAGAGGTTGGGGGGGGGGGGGGGAAAGAGATAAGGCTGTGAAGGCGGCGTGATAAACTGAACCGGCGGCCTGAAAGCGGGGGGTGGGTGGGGGGTGGGGGTGGGGGGAAGAGATAAGGCTGCGAAGGCGGCGTGATAAGCTGCACCGGCACGGCGTGAAAGCGGGGGGGGGGGGGGGGGGGGGTGTTCTCCATCACGGTCAAAAGTTCAAGCACACGGGAAAAGCGTAGTTTTTATGGACAAGCGTAGCAGCGTAGCAAGCATGTCGAAAGCGTAACATACTACGCCTAAAGCGTAGCATTTGGCAGGTCTGCATCTAACACGTTGTCATTAGTACCCACTATGAGTGCAGGGCTATCAATGAAATCCCCTATGTAAAATCTCAGACACCAATGCGATGTAAAGCTAGCAAGGCACAATCACAAGCTCACTCTGTACTGTCTCTCAAGCTATCAGGGTGTCCCGACCATTCAAAGTTGCCCATTCAAAGTCAGCAATTCAAAGAGGGGCAAATCAAAGTCAGAACAATTAAAAGTCAGCACAATTCAATGTCGGCAATTCAAAGTCCACAATTTGAAGTCAGCATCAATGAAAACTGTTAAAAATGTGGTGTTCTGCTGACTGTTACTCAAATTTTATATTTTCCTCAACAGAAAGACAACATACATCAACGAAAAATTGTGAACTTTGAATTGTCTACTTTGAATTATTGACTTTGAAGTGCTGACACTCAATGGTCGCAGAACCAGCTGTCGGCCATCTTTCTGGTCCCAGCTGTCTTTCCAGCTGTCACCGTTCTTTCAGTAATCTTCCAGTCTATCCTGGAAGTCCTTCAGCTCAAGAGCAACACAGCCAGAGCAGCTCAATCCTACCTCACCTGGTGGTTTTTTTTCACCCCTTTATTTTTTGTGTTCTTACTTCATTTATACAGACTTAACACCTTAAATCTAGCCAAAGTCTTGAGCCTGGTACATGTTCCGCACTGGGCACGGACAAGTTAGACTGACCTAAGAAGGCTGGACAGTCGGTTGACCTGGACAGTGCGTGTGTCCAGCTCATCCTGCGTCTGCCTGAGTTGACGCTCCACACCCTCCTTGTCCAGAAGTGCCACACTCCGCTCCCGCAGCAACTGTTGCTCCAGCCCCGACACCTGCAGCACCAGTGTCCAGCAGTGGTCAAGATGACCAGAAGTGCGTCACTGTCTTGGGGTCACACACACTGCCAATCAACAGCTACCTATTCCTGGTAAATTAGTTTCTGATCTGAATGAAGAGATCTGAGGGTTTTTTGTTTTGTTTTATGTATTACCCATGATCTCATGATGTCTGACCATCAGTCAGTCAGTCAGTCAGTCAGTCAACACAGCAAAGACAGGCATCAGGTATCCGGCTATATGTTGTAGTCACTACATACAAAATTCAGATAAAATTTCATGCATATCGGTCTCATTTTATTGATTCCATTTGTGAAATAGGGGATAAAACATAAACAGGTTTGTTGATGTGGCCATGCCTGTCTCTTTTCATGTGGGTTGTAGTTGTCCAGATGCTCATAAAAAGTTATTAATCAAGATGAAATAAAGTAACATCACTGTGAAACAGCTGTTATGTTACCCTTCTAGTAAGTTTAAGACTCTAGGGTGAAAATGTTCATTGAAAGAAGGCCACTGTTTTACTCACTGAACTGTCAATGACTTGTACTGTCAAACAATGATCATTCAAGTGAGTCATGCATTGATTAAAGAGTCCAGACAGTAAGTAATGAAATAGAGAATCAGCTTCTATTGATTTCACATTTCAGAAGGCAAATAATACAATAGAAACCTACCTCTGTTAATATTACATTCCAGACAGAACAAAATGGCATAGAAACCTGCCTGTATTGATATTACATTCCAGACAGAACAAAATGGCATAGAAACCTGCCTGTATTGATATTACATTCCAGACAGAACAAAATGGCATAGAAACCTGCCTGTATTGATATTACATTCCAGACAGAACAAAATGGCATAGAAACCTGCCTGTATTGATATTACATTTCAGACAGCGAGTAATGGAAAAGAAACCTGCTTCTGTTAGTACATTTCAAACAGGAAAAAACAGGGGAAAAACAGGGAAAAAACAAAGCTATTTCTGTTAGTATTACATTTTAAACAGGAAAAAACAGAGAAAAAACAAACCTGTTTCTGTTAGTATTACATTTCAAACAGAAAAAAAGAGAGAGAAAAACCAAACCTGTTTCTGCAGCTCAGCCTGGGCCTCCTCAAGCTCAGCCACACGGCCTGAGCTCTGTGTCAGCATGGCCTGTCTCTGGTGCAACGCTGTCTCCAGATCCTCCACTCTCTCTCCAGCCTGCCTCACCTCCACTTGCAGCTCATGCTTGGTACGCTCCAGCTCCCGAATCTGCAACAAACATGGCAGCCATTGCATCACTTCCCACTCCAGTTTGAAGGCCTGCAGCAACAACTCCTCTCACTTCCAGCTTGAAGGCCTGCAGCAACAACTCCTCTCACTTCCAGCTTGAAGGCCTGCAGCAACAACTCCTCTCACTTCCAGCTTGAAGGCCTGCAGCAACAACTCCTCTCACTTCCAGTTTGAAGACCTGCAGCAACAACTCCTCTCACTTCCAGCTTGAAGGCCTGCAGCAACACCTCCTCTCACTTCCAGCTTGAAGGCCTGCAGCAACAACTCCTCTCACTTCCAGCTTGAAGGCCTGCAGCAACAACTCCTCTCACTTCCAGCTTGAAGGCCTGCAGCAACAACTCCTCTCACTTCCAGCTTGAAGGCCTGCAGCAACAACTCCTCTCACTTCCAGCTTGAAGGCCTGCAGCAACAACTCCACTCCCTTCCAGCTTGAAGGCCTGCAGCAACAACTCCTCTCACTTCCAGCTTGAAGGCCTGCAGCAACAACTCCTCTCACTTCCAGCTTGAAGGCCTGCAGCAACAACTCCTCTCACTTCCAGCTTGAAGGCCTGCAGCAACAACTCCTCTCACTTCCAGCTTGAAGGCCTGCAGCAACAACTCCTCTCACTTCCAGCTTGAAGTCCTGCAGCAACACCTCCTCTCACTTCCAGCTTGAAGGCCTGCAGCAACACCTCTTCTCACTTCCAGTTTGAAGGCCTGCAGCAACAACTCCTCTCACTTCCAGCTTGAAGTCCTGCAGCATCAACTCCTCTCCCTTCCAGCTTGAAGTCCTGCAGCAACAACTCCTCTCACTTCCAGCTTGAAGGCCTGCAGCAACAACTCCTCTCACTTCCAGCTTGAAGGCCTGCAGCAACACCTCCACCTTCACTTAACTCCATTTACTTCCAGCTTGAAGGCCTGCAGCAACAACTTCACCTCCACTTCCAGCTTGAAGGCCTGCAGCAACACCTCTGTCTTCACTTAACTCCATTCCCTCCCAGCTTGAAGGCCTGCAGCATCAACTCCTCTCCCTTCCAGCTTGAAGGCCTGCAGCAACACCTCCACCTTCACTTAACTCCATTCCCTTCCAGCTTGAAGGCCTGGAGCAACAACTTTAGCTCCACTTCCAGTTTGAAGGCCTGCAGCAACACCTCCACTTCCTTCCAGTTTGAAGATCTGCAGCAACAACTCCACTCACTTCCAGCTTGAAGGCCTGCAGCAACACCTCCACCTTTACTTAACTCCATTCCCTTCCAGCTTGAAGGCCTGCAGCAACAACTTTAGCTCCACTTCCAGCTTGAAGGCCTGCAGCAACAACTCCTCTCACTTCCAGCTTGAAGGCCTGCAGCAACACCTCCACCTTTACTTAACTCCATTCCCTTCCAGCTTGAAGGCCTGCAGCAACAACTTTAGCTCCACTTCCAGTTTGAAGGCCTGCAGCAACACCTCCACCTTCACTTAACTCCATTCCCTTCCAGCTTAAAGGCCTACAGCAACACCTCCACTTCCTTCCAGTTTGAAGATCTGCAGCAACAACTCCACCTCCACTTCCAGATTGAAGGCCTGCAGTAACAACTCCTCTCACTTCCAGCTTGAAGGCCTGCAGCAACAACTCCACTTCCTTCCAGTTTGAAGATCTGCAGCAACAACTCCACCTCCACTTCCAGATTGAAGGCCTGCAGCAACAACTTCTCTCACTTCCAGCTTGAAGGCCTGCAGCAACAACTCCACTTGCAACTCTGAGTCTGCAAGCACAGCCTTTGTCCCATTCCAAAGGCCAGATTTGCAGTCCTGCCCCAAGTCACACTACTGCCTGCCTGCCTGCCTGCTAGGGCAGCATGAACGCTACTGCCATAGTGTCTCCATCCCATGCTCCACCATTAGTATCCACAACAGTGTGTGTGTGTGTGTGTGTGCATGTGTGTGCATGCGTGTGTGTGTGTGTGCGTGTGTGCACGCGTGCATGCCTCTAGCTCTGTGAGTGTGTGTGCCCATGTGGACTTACAAGGG
>JAWQFJ010030661.1:27500-42500 GCA_034096865.1 Theodoxus fluviatilis | reverse complement strand
AAGGTTCATAGAAAGGATAAGCATTAGAACTAGAAGAGAAACAGTAGGAAGATCAAAGTCGAACAAGACACAGCAACAACAGGCAACGAGGGCAGGGAGGAGAGAGGCAGAGAAGGACTGCAGGGATGCCTACCTGTCTGCTCTTGTTCAAAGCCTGCTGCAGACTTGCAATGGCGCCATCCTTGGCCTGGCTGTCTCCCCTCAGCATCTCCACCTCCCTGTCCATGGCACGCAGGCGACCCCGCACCCCCTCACTCTGCTGCTGCAGCTGCAAGGAAGATGTCCCCTCCATGACGCACAGTCAGTGTAAGCTTCACCTATAGACACAGCTTGTTCTACACTCATCCTACTGACCTCCAGGGACATCAGATCATCTGTCAGCTTATTTAAAAGCCATGTACGATAAAATCCATCCACAACTGATAACAAAGGGTGAATCCAACCCAGACCGATTCTAGTGCCATTATATACCATTGGAGCACAGCTGTTCAAAGGTGTGACAGTTCAAATGTCAATTTCAAATTCTGCAAAGCAGGTCTTGGGATCAAGTAGGATTTTTGGTATTATGCACTCTTGGAATTTATACATTTCTCAAGTAATCTGTGTTGATGAATATTAGCAACAATAAATTACAATGCATTATGGCTTGGCTTCGCGAACGAAGATTGTGGTAGGGGGACAGGGTCTGTGATGGCTGCAGGCTCGTTGGTGGCTAAAAAGGCCAATATGGGACTTGCAAGCCCGCCCACAGTGGCTGCATCTGAGGGGCTGGTCTGTAGCGGCTGGCACTGATGCCTCACAGTTCTTTCTCCTCAACCTTTGGTACTCGAGGTGGGGTCTTTGGTTGTGTTCAAAGGATGAGGTAGCTGCATGGATGGTGTGTTTCCAGGCCTCGCTGTCAGCAGCAAGCAATGACCAATCACGTTGGTCGATGCGGCAGGCGATGAGGGTCCAACTCCTTGGTGGCCAGAGGACAGTTCACTGTATAGCAGGATCTTGGGGAGACTATGGTCCGCCATTCTGGATACATGCCCTGCCCAGTGCAGTTGTGCCCTCAGCAGCATGGCCTCCATGCTGTCAATCACGGCCCAATCGAGGACTGTGTTGTTGGTGACAAAGTCGCTCCAGTGGATGGCAAGTGGAACGGAGGCAGTGCTGATTGAAGCGTTCAAGGAGTCGTAGGTGGCAACGATAGAGAACCCACGATTGGGAGCCGTACAGGAGAGTGGTCAGGACGACTGCTCAGTATACGCTGATCTTGGTAGCCTTCTTTAGATGTCTGTTGTTCCATAGTCGCCTACAAAGCCCTCCAAGTGCGCTGCTCGCTTTGGCCAGTCTGTTGTCAACTTCTCTAACTCGGCATTTGATGAGATGACGCATCCCAATGCATTACAATACATTCCTGTAGCTAAAAGTACTTTCGTTCTCAAAGTAACTAATTTATTAAATTCCCATGATACGTGAATACATTCAACATACACTAAAGTATTTTCATGACATATCTTCAATAAGTAACAATAACACATTTGGCCTTGTGTGCGCATGCCTACTAATCATACATCATACATCCAGCAAACAATTTGCATTAACTCTTAACATCCTGTACCACTCCTAACCGGTATTTGGTTTTTTCGCTCATTTTTTGTGGGCGTTCTCCATTGCTAAAATGGTGGACAGTAATGCTGACTGTGGTTCAGGCAGTGATTCATTTTTTTATCAAAATGGTTTGATCTAGACATGTAGGGCAAGATCACCCCCTTCCCCCTTTGGATTAAGTTATTTACTTATTATGGCTCTGCCGGCAGTAGATGATAGTGAAATATGGTTCCGCCAGCCGTAGCTTAGTTGAAAGTTTCCATGCCCGTGTTCGCGGGAAAGTGTTTTCCATTGGTTGGAAGGAAGAACGCTACTGGAGACTTGATGAGGGAGGGGCCTTGTCTTATATGGGGGTCCTGCAATTGGCTGGAAAATGACCGAGTTCACTCGCGTCCATGCAGAAAGTATAAATATGCCCATGAAAACCAGTGCCAGTGCTGGCGAAAACGACATCAAAACCTAACGCCGCCCTGAGGATTATGTCACTCTCCAAGCCAGAGGTTGCATCTTTCCTCGTCACTCCAGAAGAGACACCGATGGTTGCGTCACTCTCCGCGCCAAGATATTATGTCATCCTTCCTCCCTGCACTCCACATTGAGAGAAGATACCAAGCTTGCAAACCATGTCCATCTCCTGGTGAAGACACGCTTGCAACGCCCGAAGCCGTCCGTACAGAACTAATACCAACGACTGAGAGAAAAGGCAGAAGCCTCTTTGAAAGAATACAAATTGGTTTGCTATGGTTGTGCTTGTGATTGAATACAATTGCTTCCCCCTTCCCCTTCTTCTTTTCACTCCGGTGCATCAAGAACCACTGTGAAGAAGATTCCCGAGGGCGAGGGGCCCTCGTGATGTCTGAGCGGTTGAACCACGATTGACACGCAGCTCGTTTAAGAGCAGCAGCCGAGACAAGAGTGAAGGACTGTCAGATAAGTTACCTTTTATCGGCTGGCGGGCCATTCGTTCTCTTATAATTATATGATTATGATTATGCGTATTGTTGCTTCTGCTTGATTTATCCCTCGCGTTTACTTTGATTCATTCCTCCATCACCCTGGCATGGTAATTAAAAGATTTTGCCAATTTGACCTATGACCTCACAGTCTTTCTGTCTTGAGTTTGTCTTTGATGGAATGACTGTGTGAGAGAGTGTCACAAGTGGATCAAGTGAATTCCCCTAGACCTTTGACCTTTCAGTAAGGTGAGCTGGTCCGGCTTGCGACAACATGTTAGACTAGGAGACTCTCATCAGAGTGATGTAACTGTTTCCAGTGTCCACACAAGTGATTTATCAGACTTCCATGAGCATATTATTTTGACTTCTTCATCGGATGATGATTTCAGTGTTGTCGAATGGTCAGACACTGTCGTGGAGTTTGCTAACAATCCTTTCATAGAAGCAGTTGGTCCACCCGTACCACTCGGACTTGATGCAGAACCAGTAGGGTATTTTCTGCAACTCTTTCCAGAGGAAATGTTCGCCATGATCCATGACTAGACTAGGCAAGGCAGAATGGCAACGGAACAATCGAAACCTCCATGGAGGAGATGAAAGTCTATCTGGTCATTCTGTTTCTGATGGGCGTCATTCATCTGCCAAATTACTGCTACAGTAAAACCTCTATTTTGTGACCTTTGAAAAACCTACTGAATCAGGTCTTAATTTGGAGGGAGTCTTAAAATGGAGGTAAGGAGATTTGAATAAAATGAACATAATGTATTATATAGAGGAATAATGCCAACATGAAACACAATGCAATACATGCGCAATACATCTTTCTTACTGTTAACTTGGAGTAAGCTAGACTGCCTTTTCTACTTAAAACAACTGTACATGTATGAGCAGAATACAGGAGATAAAGGAACTTTGAAGAGGCTGATATATTGCATGATATAATGTACCCGTATACAACTGCTACTTGCAAATGACATAACAGATTAGGTGACTTACATAGATTCAATTTTGGCTGCAGCTGTTTCAAGGGCACCTTACTTGATGAATGTCTTTTAGGGATATTTGTTGAAAAAATTCGAATAGATGGTAACGCTGTAACAATCGTTGAATTGTTTACTTGATCGTTTCATTCTCTTTTGACTCTAACTCCATGCTAATTAAATGGCCAACAGAGGAAAATTGACCTAACTTCAACCTAATTTTAACACAAACTTAACTGATGAATGCTAGACCACTATGGTCACTGTCAGTGCTGCCATTGGTGGCCACCTGTAAACTGATGCAAACACACTCGCAGCAAAGTCAAAACCAGGCCGCCAGTAGCAGCCTTCCGCCTCTTCAGTCACTTGTTTTACCTATGGGTATGAGACTCAAACTGTTGAACCCGCAATGCATGGAAATTTCAGACAGTTATCTCATGCAGGGCGAAACTTGTGTGACAAGTTTATTACGCAGCTTAACATTTCTCTTTCAAACCAGTCTGGACGAAAGCGTTATTCCGTAATGCACGAAAGTTGTCTGCCCCTTGACCACAAGTCGCTTGGTCTCAGGAGACGTCACTGGACGACAGACAATCCTTTGAGAACATGAAGTAACTCCTACTACACTAAGTGTCAATAACATCACTCACAAAAGCTGTCATTTTGGAAAGACAGTAACTGCAGTTGCATGTGTTGCTAAAGGGACTGCAGTTTGGGGAATATCTAGGTCAAAAAGTCGTTAAAATGCTGAGAATTGATGGTTGCAAGTTGCGTTTTGGACGAAGTCATTTAAGAGAGGTCACTTTGATAGCAAAATACATCCATAAAAAATTGTTCAAGTCGCAATTAAGAGGAGGTCTTTTAAGAGAGGGTCACAAAATAGGGGTTTTACTGTACTACTGAAGCAAGCGATGTGAGCTGAGGCAGCCAACGATTGCCAATGTTATGTTGAGGAATCATGACGAAATAATCACAAATTACAGTGTTTATATATATTATTTGGGTCCATTTCCATTTATTTACCTGTAATTATGCTAATTACATGCAATTTAAGCAAAGAAAAATATCGAAAACACTTTGTACTTTATCTTAAAATGACCAACATTTATTTTTGACTAC
This sequence comes from Theodoxus fluviatilis, assembly GCA_034096865.1. Taxonomy (NCBI): domain Eukaryota; kingdom Metazoa; phylum Mollusca; class Gastropoda; order Cycloneritida; family Neritidae; genus Theodoxus; species Theodoxus fluviatilis. Next base: position 37,849 of record JAWQFJ010030661.1, on the reverse strand, counting down.
ACACAAGAATTTTTTTACAAATCCATATAATATATTATAGAAGTAGGAAATTTTTTACTTAATTTTTTTAACAAATCATCTGTGATACGATATTTTCTCTCAAACTTTACAGGCTTGTAGTTGTGAAATTCCTTATAGGACGTTAAGAGTTAAATAAGTATATTTTCACATCACTTTCTAATGAAATCCAGAGCGTCAGTATTTTTATCTACTATGAGCCAGTCCAACAAGCCTTGGAGTTCATGGTGATTCTTGAGTTCAATCACTCCAGTATGGCTGAAAATCATTGACTATCACACTGAACCATCAATGACAAGGAATACTGGATTCCCTGCAAAGCAGCTGCTTACCTGGTCAATTTGTCGGTCATATTCCGCAATCTGTGTGAGGTGTGCGCGCTGCGCCTCCTCGCTGGCTGCCTTCAGGCGATTCACCTCGGCATTGAGGCGTGCACGCTGGTTGGCAGCTGTGTCTGCCTCCTCCTGCCTGGCGTCCACCTCCCCCTCCAGCTGCCGAATCCGCGCCACTGCCACTGCCAGCTCAGACATCTTCTCCTCCAGCTGTCCCTCCAGGCTCCAGACCTGCTGGTTGAGCTTCCTCAGCTGCCAAGAGAGGCAGGCATTCAGACATTTGCACCTTCTCAGAGCCCCACACAGGCACCAAGATCTTCACAACTGGAAACTTTCACTTCGTACCAGAAGAAAAAGAAACCAAAAAAGCACAAGATTAGCAAAAACAATCAAATCCACAGCGTTAGCCTGGGAAGCATCTCGAACAAAAAATGACTTCTTATGTGTTCAGAAAGTGAAAACACTGTCCTGATTATGACAGCTGCATGCAGCTATATCTTGTCATTTTTATGTACACAAATTTACATCACATTTACACACAGCATCATCCCAAACAATCCTTTCAATACTGTAGAAACCCATTGATGACAGAATTGGAGCAAGGGAGATGACAACAACTGGAAAGATTACTACGTTGGTAACAAGAACAAGATGGACAGGGCAGACAAGGACAGGAAGGAAGCAACTCACCTCTCGCTCTAGACTGGCTGCCTGTTCACAGCGTGCGTTGATGTCTTCCTGCAGACTGATGATGGAGGAGTTGCGTTGGTCCAGACGAGCTTCAAGCATGCTTTCCGACTGCTCATGCCCTGCCAGCTCCCGCCGCAGCTCTGCCACAGTGGCAGCCAGCGCTGCCTGGTCTGCCTCCATCCTGGACACCTGCACCTCCAGCTCCCCCCGCCTCCGCTCCGCTGTGGTAATGGTATCGGTCATATATAACTTTTCACCCCTATCAGAGGCTCAAATCACTTTACACTCTATACCCCTGGTCAAAGGGCCAAGAACAATGTTTTACTGGCATCTGACAAGTAACAGACAGGACACGCACAGCCAAATACCAGCACCATCTCCAATCCCTGGGCAGCATTCCCATCCAACGCAGGCTCACAGCTGCATGGAGGTTAGTCATACCACAGTGAGCTATCACTGCCCTCACAGGTACCTGCTTTTGTTCCTGAGTGGGCAGAGGCAATGGGAGTCAAGCACATATGCTTGAGGATGCAACTCTAAAACCTGTGTCACTTCCAACACCACTGCCACTTCCAACACCACTGCCACTTCCAACACCTCTGCCACTTCCAACACCACTGCCACTTCCAACACCACTGCCACTTCCAACACCACTGCCACTTCCAACACCACTGCCACTTCCAACACCACTGCCACTTCCAACACCACTGCCACTTCCAACACCACTGCCACTTCCAACACCACTGCCACTTCCAACACCACTGCCACTTCCAACACCACTGCCACTTCCAACACCACTGCCACTTCCAACACCACTGCCACTTCCAACACCACTGCCACTTCCAACACCACTGCCACTTCCAACACCTCTGCCACTTCAAACGCCACTGCCACTTCCAACGCCTCTGGTCTTCCAACGCCACTGCCACTTCCAACACCACTGCCACTAGCCACAAGCAACTAAGAAGTGCTCTTATCACTACTTTAGAACCTCTCACAACCACAGTCACAGCTACAAATGACACATGAAGGAGAAGCACAGATGAACAAACAAGGGGAAGGAGGCATGCAAGGAAGGAAGGAGGAAGGAAGGAAGGAAGGTAGGAAGGAAGGAGGGAGGGAGGGAGGGAGGAATACGGAGGAAGGGAGGGAGGGAGGGAGGGAGGGAGGGAGGGAGGGAGGGAGGGAGGGAGGGAGGGAGGGAGGGAGGGAGGAAGGACGGACGGAAGGAAGGAAGGAAGATCACCTTATTGTAGGCAGTCAGAGGCAGACCAGAGACGAAGGAGAGATGATTAGAGGAAGAGAAGGAAAGAAGGAGTAGGACAAAGAAGAGTCACCTTACAGCAGGCAGTCAATATTCAGAGGCAGATGGAGAGAGATGAACAAATAAAAGAAGAGGTGAGAAAAAGGGAAGGTGAGTCACCTTACTGCATGCACATTCAAGACGGAGAGATGAACAGACAAGGAAAAGGAAGGAAGGAAAGCCTCACCTTGCTGCAGGCGGTGGGAAGTCGACTGGAGCTGGCCTTGCAGACTCTCCATCTCTTCGCTTCGGTCCTCAGCCTCCGCAGCCTGCACCCTGGCTGCCAGCCTCTGTATCTCAGCATCCTTGATGGCGATCTGCTTCCTGCAACAGACCCAACAGCCAATAAATATAAACTAGATAGTTTCTGATCAAATTCGTCAATGATATGCATTAAAATCTGCAGATATCAGCTTTCATTCAATCCATACCAAAGCTATATTTTGTGCTTTGTTGATAGTAGACCTTAAATTCATTTCCATCAAAACAAAGTAGAGGAGTAGAAATCCTCAGACAAGATTCCACAGAGACAAGAGGCCCTACTTGATGCAGTCTTTGAGCACACTACACAGCCTGACTGCCTGGTTGTGAAAGAAACACATTCTGTCACCTATGGAACTGGCACTGCACAGTGACAGTGGTCCTGGTGTCATGACACTCACCGCAGACTCTCCAGCAGAAGGCGGACGGAGCCAGACTGGCCAGTGGAGGTGGAGGGCTGGCTGTCCGAGTTGCCTGCAGAGTTGCATGTGTTGAGGAAGGCATCGGGATGGCACTGCACGCTCTCATGGAAGCTGACTGTCTTGGATGGAGTGCCTGGCGTGGGCCCCAAGCTGGTGTTGCTGCTGCCCCACAAGCCACTGTCCTCGGCACGACCACTTGTCTGCAGTGACATTCAAACCCCAAGTCAGGAGCAGAAATGTGCCCATACTCCTCAGCTTATTTAGTTGAATGACTTGCAGTTCTATGTGCAAACACTTCCATACTAATCCAAAAACAAGTACATCTGCAAACATTCAGACACAATTATTTATGTACATGCACACCCTCACACACACACACACACATACACACACACACACACACACAATTACATAAATGCAATCACACATGCATTTGCATGCAGAAATGCTCACATTTAACTGGTATTTGTGTGAAAGTAACATGTGTCTTATCTTTTTTATATATGAAAACCAACATTGATTTTATGATAAGCCAACATTTCAGAGTTCCTTCCATATTCTTTCAAATTAAAAAAAATCAATTCTTCTAATTACCATGGTGATGCAACATAAAAGCTGTCACAGGCTTCAGGTATGAAAACACAAGCACAATGTGGGTCGGGTCTGACAAGCTCTCAAAGCAAATGCATGTGGGTAGGGAGATCATGTTGCAATCCACACTGCCTCAAAGGCCAAGAGACTCAGAGGGGTTCAGTTGAAACATGCAAGGCCACAAAAGTGCTAGTCTCAATGTCCCAAACTCCATTCCACAAAACCAACTTGATCATAATCATATGTTTATAAATCTAGATCTAAAAGCTGAACTAAGAATTTTTGTTGGTTTGACACCAACTATCATCAAATTTAGAAGAAAAAAAAAACCTGTTACACTGATTCATTCAAGATTATCAAGAGGCTGAAAGACACAAAGCTGATACAATGCTAAATAATAAATTTGTCTCCTCTTGCAAGAACCTTAAACTTAGAGGAAAATATTCAGTTTGAACCATCACTGCATTTCACCAAGCCAAGTCTGCATGCCCTTTACTCACACAGACTGGTGCGTGTGGAGAGATGTCCTCCACTTCCACAAACCACAGATGAAACATGGAGGACTGCTGTATTCAACCTGGACACCACACCGACTCCATCAATGGATCTCCTGGCCTTGTGGTTGGGATAGACGCATCGTCTCCCTACGTGATTTGTACCAGGTGAATGATGGTTGGGATAGGCCCAAAGTCTCCCTATGTGATTTGTACCAGGTGAATGATGGTTGGGATAGGCCCAAAGTCTCCCTACGTGATTTGTACCAGGTGAATGGTAGTTGGGATAGACCCAAAGTCTCCCTACGTGATTTGTACCAGGTGAATGGTAGTTGGGATAGACCCAAAGTCTCCCTACGTGATTTGTACCAGGTGAATGGTAGTTGGGATAGACACACCGTCTCCCTACGTGATTTGTACCAGGTGAATGGTGGTTGGGATAGACCCAAAGTCTCCCTACGTGATTTGTACCAGGTGAATGGTGGTTGGGATAGACCCAAAGTCTCCCTACGTGATTTGTACCAGGTGAATGGTGGTTGGGATAGACACAGTCTCCCTACGTGATTTGTACCAGGTGAATGGTGGTTGGGATAGACACACGTCTCCCTACGTGATTTGTACCAGGTGAATGGTGGTTGGGATAGACACCGTCTCCCTGCGTGATTTGTACCAGGTGAATGGTGGTTGGGATAGACACACGGTCTCCCTACGTGATTTGTACCAGGTGAATGGTGGTTGGGATAGACCCAAAGTCTCCCTGCGTGATTTGTACCAGGTGAATGGAGGTTGGGATAGACACAGTCTCCCTGTGAGATTTGTACCAGGTGAATGGTGGTTGGGATAGACACAGTCTCCCTGTGAGATTTGTACCAGGTGAATGGTGGTTGGGATAGACACACGGTCTCCCTACGTGATTTGTACCAGGTGAATGGTGGTTGGGATAGACACAGTCTCCCTGTGAGATTTGTACCAGGTGAATGGTGGTTGGGATAGACACAGTCTCCCTGCGAGATTTGTACCAGGTGAATGGTGGTTGGGATAGACCCTGTCTCCCTGCAAGATTTGTACCAGGTGAATGGTGGTTGGGATAGACCCAAAGTATCCCTGTGTGATTTGTACCAGGTGAATGGTGGTTGGGATAGACACCCTCTCATTGTGAGATTTGTACCAGGTGAATGATGGTTGGGATAGACACAGTCTCCCTACGTGATTTGTACCAGGTGAATGGTGGTTGGGATAGACACAGTCTCCCTGTGAGATTTGTACCAGGTGAATGGTGGTTGGGATAGACCCAAAGTCTCCCTACGTGATTTGTACCAGGTGAATGGTGGTTGGGATAGACACAGTCTCCCTGTGTGATTTGTACCAGGTGAATGGTGGTTGGGATAGACACAGTCTCCCTGTGAGATTTGTACCAGGTGAATGGTGGTTGGGATAGACCCAAAGTCTCCCTGCGAGATTTGTACCAGGTGAATGGTGGTTGGGATAGACCCAAAGTCTCCCTGCATGATTTGTACCAGGTGAATGGTGGTTGGGATAAACCCTGTCTCCCTGCGAGATTTGTACCAGGTGAATGGTGGTTGGGATAGACCCAAAGTCTCCCTGCGAGATTTGTACCAGGTGAATGATGGTTGGGATAGACCCTGTCTCCCTGTGTGATTTGTACCAGGTGAATGGTGGTTGGGATAGACCCAAAGTCTCCCTACGTGATTTGTACCAGGTGAATGGTGGTTGGGATAGACCCAAAGTCTCCCTGCGTGATTTGTACCAGGTGAATGGTGGTTGGGATAGACCCAAAGTCTCCCTGCGTGATTTGTACCAGGTGAATGGTGGTTGGGATAGACCCTGTCTCCCTGTGAGATTTGTACCTGGTGAATGGTGGTTGGGATAGACCCTGTCTCCCTGCGAGATTTGTACCAGGTGAATGGTGGTTGGGATAGACCCAAAGTCTCCCTGCGTGATTTGTACCAGGTGAATGGTGGTTGGGATAGACCCAAAGTCTCCCTGTGAGATTTGTACCAGGTGAATGGTGGTTGGGATAGACCCTGTCTCCCTGTGAGATTTGTACCAGGTGAATGGTGGTTGGGATAGACACAGTCTCCCTGTGAGATTTGTACCAGGTGAATGGTGGTTGGGATAGACACAGTCTCCCTGTGAGATTTGTACCAGGTGAATGGAGGTTGGGATAGACCCAAAGTCTCCCTACGTGATTTGTACCAGGTGAATGGTGGTTGGGATAGACACAGTCTCCCTGTGAGATTTGTACCAGGTGAATGGTGGTTGGGATAGACACAGTCTCCCTGTGAGATTTGTACCAGGTGAATGGAGGTTGGGATAGACACACCGTCTCCCTACGTGATTTGTACCAGGTGAATGGAGGTTGGGATAGACACACCGTCTCCCTACGTGATTTGTACCAGGTGAATGGTGGTTGGGATAGACACAGTCTCCCTGTGTGATTTGTACCAGGTGAATGGTAGTTGGGATAGACCCAAAGTATCCCTGTGTGATTTGTACCAGGTGAACGGAAAGGGAAACATAGATTTGGCCTGCTTCCACTTGACTCAACCAGTGCTAGCGATTTTCCTGATAAATAGCCTTGTATAGCCAACATTGGCTGTTGGCTTCATTCATCATCATCATCATCATCATCATCATCATCATCATCATCATCATCATCATCATCATCATCATCATCATCATCATCATCAATCCACCATGAACAAATAGAACCAACAGCTCTCTCCTTTCATCCTGCCCCCCAAGCCCCCATTTTGCTGCCCTTCCTCCCCCACACCCACCTCTTCTTCCCCTTCCTCCCCCAGGGTCCCAGACCTACATTGGCATCGTGGTGCAGCGAGGCATGCATGGCAGAGGCCCTGCTGACAAGCTCTGCCAGGACGGTGCGACACTCCTCCACCTCTTGTTGGCACGACGCCACCAGCTCCTTCTCCTGCAGCTCCCGCCTTGTCCGCAGCTGTGCGTTCTCCTCACGCAGGCTGTCCAGGGCAGACTGGGATTCATCTGTAGGTACAGACATCAGAGGTGCTGCCATAATCAACATTAAGCTTGGAAGTATGCAAATTTATGGAAAACAAGAAAGCATCTTTAGTGATCCACGGGACTATTCTGTATACTTCGGTGTGGTTTGTATCCTGTTTTTTCTCCTTTGATATTTTGATCGTCATTGAATCTATGGCTAGATCTAGAACTGTTGAAACTATTTCTAGCTTTGGATCCGGGGTAAGAACCACGCTGGCAAGGGATATCATCACTCTTGCCAGGCAGCGTAAAAGATGCGTCACGTTCGGCGGCCACCAGGAGTTTCTACAGAAATGTGTAGATCATAAAGTCATACCCAAGGGCATGAACTACCGTTTCGGGACAGATTCTTTGACTTATATTTGCTCATTTTTGTGGACTATCTTGGTAATTAGCCAGCCAGAACATCCAAGACTATAAGAATGTCTTACGTCATAGCACATTAATTCTTTTTATATGTCATCTTGACGCTATTTTATTCTTTGCTGAAGAAGTTGCCGAAAGGCATCAAAATATTATAAGAAGTACAAACACAGAAAGTCATCTTGTTTTTTGTTTTCTTTCTCTTTTTTGGAGATGATGATGATGATGATGATGATGATGATGATGATGATGATGATGATGATGATGATGATGATGATGATGGCGACGACGACAACAACAACAAAGAAACAATGAGACTGACAGTAATGACAATGCCTACAAGAACGTCAATGAGAAAACTTACACATGATCATGATGATACTGACAACTACTGCCACAATAGTCGTGACCCAGTGTAAAATTCAAGTCCATAGACCAGCATGAAAGGAAGATAGTTTAAAAGAATAGAAAATGATTTGAAATGATTCTGGAGTTTTGGAGATGGAGAAAGAAAGACAAGAAAAAGGCAGGCGTACTTAGTTTGGTGTGCAGTTTTGCCAGCCTGGTGCGCAGTTCCATGTTTTCCTGCTCCACTTCATCCTTGCTCTCCTCCACTGCCTGCAGCCGTCTGCAAGCACAAGTGCACGTCTTGCAGCACTGACAGCATTCACTGTCTTGCAGCACTGACAGCACTCACTGTCTTGCAGCACTGACAGCACTCACTGTCTTGCAGCACTGACAGCACTCACTGTCTTGCAGCACTGACAGCACTCACTGTCTTGCAGCACTGACAGCACTACCTGTCTTGCAGCACTGACAGCACTCACTGTCTTGCAGCACTGACAGCACTCACTGTCTTGCAGCACTGACAGCACTCACTGTCTTGCAGCACTGACAGCACTCACTGTCTTGCAGCACTGACAGCACTCACTGTCTTGCAGGACTGACAGCACTCACTGTCTTGCAGCATCAACAATGAGTGCAACGTGTGCCTGGAGCCCCTGGATGCCTCCCCCACCCCACCCACCCCACCCCACCCCACCCCCCCTTTTGTGCTGTAACCCCTGACTGCTGCACTCCCAGTAGCTCAGCCAGGGGCAGCCCCAAACAACCAAAGAAGCCCCCAAAGGGTGGGGGGAGTGCATGGCATAAGATCAGTAAGACCACACCTTCATTCAAACCACCCTGGAAGATGGAACCCCACCCAAGAACAGCAACAAAGTGATCCCAAAAATCCACATCCAACCCCAAAGAGACATCTCTATCCTCATCTATCAGTTACACAGATAAATCTATGTCTAGTATGGCACATCTGCCTTACAGTCCATCTTCAAAATGGTTAACTCTTTCCCTAGTTACGCTGTTACGAATCGAACGTGCCGAATGGTGTATGCACGTGATTTAGTTTTGACTGTGATTACTTTTAGCATGAGTTGGTGACGTAGTGACTGAGGAGTGTTCAAGTGTGAGCGGATGATCCGATTGATTGTATATTTGCCGAGTGAAAGCGGTGTACGACACTCGAGCGAATGAACCCCAGGGATAAGGGTGAGTGGTGATTTTATCCGTTATCATTCTACATTGTAAATACCGCGGATGTATGATGATTGATAGTGAAGGAACGGATGAGTTAGTTTGCGTTGTTTTCAGGGTTCTTCGGCATGGTAACGAGTCGGTGAAACCCGAACGGAGGCTCGGAGCTCTACTGGCGGGGGCCGGTGTGGAGACTGTCGGCGGGGGCCGCTTGAGCACGTGTAGACAGATTGTCGGCGGGGGCCCGCACGTTAACTCCTGTGAGCCCTGGTGTGGGCTGGGGCTGTTGAGTGATTGTGGCGAATACACTCATTTATATATCTGTGCTGGTGATGGTGTTTTTTCTTGTTTATTTTCATTGTGCAGGCTAGGCTAACCCGAGGCCCAGTTAGCCGGTCCGTAACACTCTCCACAAGTGTTGGCAGAGGCCAATTATTTCCCACACTGCAAACCTTTGTCATTTTGACTTATGAGCATTTTTGAGTTGTTTCAACCCTCTGCAATGTAATTCCAATAGTATCTCTACTTGAAACATGCTAGAAAACATATAAAAATGCAAAAGAAGAACCTTACCCCTCTGAGAATGTTTGCCGGGACTATTGGAAATACATAGAAAATGGAAAAAGCAAATTTTCCCAAGGTTTCATTTTCCACATTTTCTCATTAACTACTTTTTGTGGACTTGAAATTATGCAGAAAATATTTGGAGCATTGTACAGATGTGTACTTTTCACGGTGTGTTCTTTATGGATGTAGCAACATTTTGTCACATGGGTTTGTTCTTTATGGATGAAGCAACATTTTGTCACATGGGTTTGTTCTTTATGGATGTAGCAACATTTTGTCACATGGGTGTGTTCTTTGTGGATGTAGCAACATTTTGTCACATGGGTTTGTTCTTTGTGGATGTAGCAACATTTTGTCACATGGGTTTGTTCTTTATGGATGTAGCAACATTTTGTCACATGGGTGTGTTCTTTATGGATGTAGCAACATTTTGTCACATGGGTTTGTTCTTTATGGATGTAGCAACATTTTGTCACATGGGTGTGTTCTTTGTGGATGTAGCAACATTTTGTCACATGGGTTTGTTCTTTATGGATGTAGCAACATTTTGTCACATGGGTGTGTTCTTTATGGATGTAGCAACATTTTGTCACATGGGTTTGTTCTTTATGGATGTAGCAACATTTTGTCACATGGGTTTGTTCTTTATGGATGTAGCAACATTTTGTCACATGGGTGTGTTCTTTATGGATGTAGCAACATTTTGTCACATGGGTTTGTTCTTTATGGATGT
>JAWQFJ010030661.1:0-22500 GCA_034096865.1 Theodoxus fluviatilis | reverse complement strand
TGAGATTAATCACAGCTTGACTAGAGAAATGTGATTAGCCAATCAACATGGGACACTGGAAGCTGCCTAACGACGGTGTTCGGTTGGTGGTTTAATCAGAACTGGACTGAAGACCACACGTGATCGAATAAGTATTTATATAGTCGATCAGTGATTGGCTGGAGACCCACTACATGTATTGTGATTGGACAGAAAGGTATGAGGTTTTTGGGCGCCAGTATATAAACCCCTGCAGATCCCGTAGCTGGCGCGCAAGTACCATGTACCTAGGACAGCCACGGTGTGTGTGAGTGGAAGCGCCCTGTCTGAAAATCCACGTGGCGCAAGCCGTTCTACATTGAGAGCCCATCCCATGAAGAATAATTTGACTGCCTCGGAAGAAAGCCGCAACTGCAGAGGACAGAACTGGAGTGTCGTCTTCTCTCCACTTCCCGAAGCTTCTCTCGCTTCGAGAGCGGAGTTTGTCTCACGCCTGCCACTGAGAGAGACGAGCGTCTGCTTCCCCACGTGCTCTGCCATTGAGCGTGTCTGTGTCTACGTCTACGCCTCGTCTGCTTCTCCCCACGTGCTCTGTCATTGAGCGCGTCTGCGTCTACGTCTACGAATCAACTCATCCCCTGAGCCGTCTACACCAGCACCCAGAGTCGCCCCAAGCCGCCTCGTTCAACAGAAGGACTACCAATGCCCGTTGTCTTAAGCAAGTGAATTTACCCCTCGACTGACCAGTCCACGGGGTGGAGGAAATTCCAGTGCTCTTAAATTCCTTGTGGTGTGTAGGTGCAGGCAGTGCACCGGATACCCCCTTTCCCTTCCCCTTCCAAGTGCATTCGTTGAACTCAACTAAAGAGACCGCTGATTGGCTGAACCAACACCTCCGTCAGTTAAGTATCATTTTATTGGGTTTGGCAGGCCACCTTTATTAGAATTTGGGGAAGTAGATTCAGTACACTTATCGTTGCATAATTATCATTAGTAACCTAATTATCGCTTAGGGTTTTTGATTATAAGGAATTAAAGTATTTTGATTGTGATCTGTGTCCTCACCGGCATTTCAGTCTTGTTCCATAGTTGATTGATGATTGAAAGGGAAGAGTTGCGATGGGCAGTGTGAAATTAACCCCTAGACTAATTCATTCATAAACGACCCAAATTAGAAATAAGCTAACTCATAACAGCTACCCACCTTCTCCACTCACTCCATCTTCCATTGCTACCCACCTTTTCACTCACTCCATCTTCCTTTGTTACCCACCTTCTCCACTTACTCCATCTTCCTTTGCTACCCACTTCTCCACTCACTCCATCTTCCTTTGCTACCCACCATCTTCACTCACTCCATCTTCCTTTGCTACCCACTTCTCCACTCACTCCATCTTCCTTTGCTACCCACCTTCTCCACTCACTCCATCTTCCTTTGCTACCCACCTTTTCACTCCCTCCATCTTCCTTTGTTACCCACCTTCTCCACTTACTCCATCTTCCGTTGCTACCCACTTCTCCACTCACTCCATCTTACTTTGCTACCCACCTTCTTCGCTCACTCTATCTTCCTTTGCTACCCACCTTCTTCACTCACTCCATCTTCCTTTGCTACCCACCTTCTTCACTCACTCCATCTTCCTTTGCTACCCACCTTCTCCACTCACTCCATCTTCCTTTGCTACCCACCTTCTCCACTCACTCCATCTTCCTTTGCTACCCACCTTCTCCACTCACTCCATCTTCCTTTGCTACCCACCTTCTCCACTCACTCCATCTTCCTTTGCTACCCACCTTTTCACTCCCTCCATCTTCCTTTGTTACCCACCTTCTCCACTTACTCCATCTTCCGTTGCTACCCACTTCTCCACTCACTCCATCTTCCTTTGCTACCCACCTTCTTCGCTCACTCTATCTTCCTTTGCTACCCACCTTCTCCACTCACTCCATCTTCCTTTGCTACCCACCTTCTTCACTCACTCCATCTTCCTTTGCTACCCACCTTCTCCACTCACTCCATCTTCCTTTGCTACCCACCTTCTTCACTCACTCCATCTTCCTTTGCTACCCACCTTCTCCACTCACTCCATCTTCCTTTGCTACCCACCTTTTCACTCACTCCATCTTCCTTTGCTACCCACCTTCTTCACTCACTCCATCTTCCTTTGCTACCCACCATCTTCACTCACTCCATCTTCCTTTGCTACCCACCTTCTTCACTCACTCTATCTTCCTTTGCTACCCACCTTCTTCACTCACTCCATCTTCCTTTGCTACCCACCATCTTCACTCACTCCATCTTCCTTTGCTACCCACCTTCTTCACTCACTCCATCTTCCTTTGCTACCCACCTTCTCCACTCACTCCATCTTCCTTTGCTACCTACCTTTTCACTCCCTCCATCTTCCTTTGTTACCCACCTTCTTCACTCACTCCATCTTCCTTTGCTACCCACCTTCTTCACTCACTCCATCTTCCTTTGCTACCCACCTTTTCACTCACTCCATCTTCCTTTGCTACCCACCTTCTCCACTCACTCCATCTTCCTTTGCTACCCACCTTTTCACTCCCTCCATCTTTCTTTGCTACCCACCTTCTTCACTCACTCCATCTTCCTTTGCTACCCACTTCTCCACTCACTCCATCTTCCTTTGCTACCCACCTTCTTTACTCACTCCATCTTCCTTTGCTACCCACCTTCTTCGCTCACTCTATCTTCCTTTGCTACCCACCTTCTCCACTCACTCCATCTTCCTTTGCTACCCACCTTCTCCACTCAATCCATCTTCCTTTGCTACCCACTTCTCCACTCACTCCATCTTCCTTTGCTACCCACCTTCTCCACTCAATCCATCTTCCTTTGCTACCCACTTCTCCACTCACTCCATCTTCCTTTGCTACCCACTTCTCCACTCACTCCATCTTCTTTTGCTACCCACCTTCTTCACTTTCTCTTTCATCTTCTTCTGGTACAGCTCCAGACTCTCCTGTGCCTGCAGCAGATTCTGCACTGCCTCGTCTCGCTGCCCTTCTGTCCTGCAAGAGCAGAAGCACCGGCATCAGTAGAGTCCCCACCTTTCTCTTGGACAGCATGACCTTCTTCCACATCAGAGATGGTCAGTAAAGCAAAAAAAAAAAGTTGTGGTTAAAGTAACAAGGCCTGAAGAAAACAGGGTCAGTAGATCAGCCTGAATTTTTAATTAATATTCAGAAGATACCAGATTGAACATAAACCAAACATACTTTTACTGAAAATGCCTTTTATAACTTAAATTGTGGATTCCGAGTGCCCATAGGGCAGGGAAGATGGGACAGCATGCAGTTCATTGTTTTCTGTCAATTTTTCCTTTTCTTTTCTTTGTTTTTGCATAATCAAAAAGAAGTTTAGGGTTGGCAGGAACAAATAGGGTCGGTTGAGTTACCATTACCACAATTTGGGGGGGGGGGGGGGGGGGGGGGGGGCGGGGGGGGGGGGGGGCAGGGGGGGGGGGGGGGGGCCAAATGGCTGCATGCAGTTTGAAGGGGGCAGATTTCTGGATGCCCTAAAGGAGCACTTTTCTCATGGCCTGCAAGAGCTGTAGATGGGGCTCTAGTCCCTTGTTTACAGCGCTTGCCCACTGTCTTTTGCAGCTAGCAGTAGCAGCATTCAAAATTGCAGATTCTAGATTTGCATCCTGGGGCAAGATGCTTCACCTGCATTGCCTCTTCTACCAAGGAGTTATATGGGTTACTGGGAGCTGTGCAGCCACGCCTGGGGGTGAAATTCACCAAGGAAAATTTCCTCTGAAAAAAAAAATGTATGAAATGAAGGTTATTATTACTTTATTATTATTGTTGTTGCTCTTGTTGTTATAACTGTCATTATTATTACAGTAGTCGCCGCTTACAAAACACGCTGTTAATAAAAACAGCCGTTTTTTAAAAACAGTTTGTCCGGTCCGGATTTACATCGTTACTGATGGACATGTTCAACACGCAAACGGTTAATAAAAACGCCAATTATTAAAAACACTATTGTTCGGTCCCAATGTGTTTTTAATAAGCGGCGACTACTGTATTATCATTATCGTTATGTCAGGCAACAGAGAAAAGTGGATGGAATGAAAACTCACGTTTTTCGTCCACTTCGTTCCTGGCTGAGCTCCTTGGCCAGTTCCTCGTAATCCCTTTGCAGCTGCTTCAGCTTGCGCTCTGCCTCAAAGGCCTGGCGCTGAGCATCCTCCAGCTTCTCCTCCACTGACCTGCAGTCAGCAGCAGGCAATGGAATGCACGCAGTGCAGTGTAGGCAATGGAATGCATGCAGTGCAGTGTAGGCAATGGAATGCATGCAGTGCAGTGTAGGCAATGGAATGCATGCAGTGCAGTGTAGGCAATGGAATGCACTCAGTGCAGTGTAGGCAATGGAATGCACTCAGTGCAGTGTAGGCAATGGAATGCACGCAGTGCAGTGTAGGCAATGGAATGCACACAGTGCAGTGTAGGCAATGGAATGCACTCAGTGCAGTGTAGGCAATGGAATGCATGCAGTGCAGTGTAGGCAATGGAATGCACTCAGTGCAGTGTAGGCAATGGAATGCACTCAGTGCAGTGTAGGCAATGTCTGTATGAAGCACAGTTCTAAAACACAGCTGAATCAGACTTTTCACCTGATCTTACATAAATATGCACACTTTGTGTATGTCTGTGCCTGTCATGTTTGTGAACAGTTGCGGTGTCTGTTGAATCCAAATGCACACTGCCCTGAACTTTCTGGTGACAGGACCTTAGTTGCTCAGGCTTCTTCCCTCACTTGCCCTTTTACGTGAAATGTTATCTGCTGTGGTGTGATCTGTGTTCCACCATGTTGCAAACTGTTATATAACAGCCTTGACAAAATTGCTCGAGTGCTAATGCAAGACCCTTATCAATGTACAGGACCTCTATTACACACAGTGTTCAGTACTATGCACTGGGCCTGCAAAGACTGCAAAATGCACACTGTGTAAAGCATTCAAGGTGTCCATCTGATGAAACATTCCATACAGAGTGACAAGTCCAGTAGCCAGGAGTTCCAGCTGATGAGTGGCTCTGCCATTTGTCATGGTGCATGTGAGTATGTAACACTCCATGGTTTAGGGTCTGTGCTACCTGACAGTGAGATTCTGTATGGGGCCTGTACTTGCCACAGTGTCTGAGTACAGGGCCTGTGCTATCTGGCAGTGACATTCTGTATGGGGCCTGTACTTGCCACAATGTCTGAGTACAGGGCCTGTGCTATCTGGCAGTGACATTCTGTATGGGGCCTGTACTTGCCACAATGTCTGAGTACAGGGCCTGTGCTATCTGGCAGTGACATTCTGTATGGGGCCTGTACTTGCCACAATGTCTGAGTACAGGGCCTGTGCTATCTGGCAGTGACATTCTGTATGGGGCCTGTACTTGCCACAATGTCTGAGTACAGGGCCTGTGCTATCTGGCAGTGACATTCTGTATGGGGCCTGTACTTGCCACAATGTCTGAGTACAGGGCCTGTGCTATCTGGCAGTGACATTCTGTATGGGGCCTGTACTTGCCACAATGTCTGAGTACAGGGCCTGTGCTATCTGGCAGTGAGATTCTGTATGGGGCATGTACTTGCCACAATGTCTGAGTACAGGGCCTGTGCTATCTGGCAGTGACATTCTGTATGGGGCCTGTACTTGCCACAGTGTCTGAGTACAGGGCCTGTGCTATCTGGCAGTGAGATTCTGTATGGGGCCTGTACTTGCCACAGTGTCTGAGTACAGGGCCTGTGCTATCTGGCAGTGACATTCTGTATGGGGCCTGTACTTGCCACAATGTCTGAGTACAGGGCCTGTGCTATCTGGCAGTGAGATTCTGTATGGGGCCTGTACTTGCCACAATGTCTGAGTACAGGGCCTGTGCTATCTGGCAGTGAGATTCTGTATGGGGCCTGTACTTGCCACAATGTCTGAGTACAGGGCCTGTGCTATCTGGCAGTGAGATTCTGTATGGGGCCTGTACTTGCCACAATGTCTGAGTACAGGGCCTGTGCTATCTGGCAGTGACATTCTGTATGGGGCCTGTACTTGCCACAATGTCTGAGTACAGGGCCTGTGCTATCTGGCAGTGACATTCTGTATGGGGCCTGTACTTGCCACAATGTCTGAGTACAGGGCCTGTGCTATCTGGCAGTGAGATTCTGTATGGGGCATGTACTTGCCACAATGTCTGAGTACAGGGCCTGTGCTATCTGGCAGTGAGATTCTGTATGGGGCCTGTACTTGCCACAATGTCTGAGTACAGGGCCTGTGCTATCTGGCAGTGACATTCTGTATGGGGCCTGTACTTGCCACAATGTCTGAGTACAGGGCCTGTGCTATCTGGCAGTGACATTCTGTATGGGGCCTGTACTTGCCACAATGTCTGAGTACAGGGCCTGTGCTATCTGGCAGTGACATTCTGTATGGGGCCTGTACTTGCCACAATGTCTGAGTACAGGGCCTGTGCTATCTGGCAGTGAGATTCTGTATGGGGCATGTACTTGCCACAATGTCTGAGTACAGGGCCTGTGCTATCTGGCAGTGAGATTCTGTATGGGGCCTGTACTTGCCACAATGTCTGAGTACAGGGCCTGTGCTATCTGGCAGTGAGATTCTGTATGGGGCCTGTACTTGCCACAATGTCTGAGTACAGGGCCTGTGCTATCTGGCAGTGAGATTCTGTATGGGGCCTGTACTTGCCACAATGTCTGAGTACAGGGCCTGTGCTATCTGGCAGTGACATTCTGTATGGGGCCTGTACTTGCCACAATGTCTGAGTACAGGGCCTGTGCTATCTGGCAGTGAGATTCTGTATGGGGCCTGTACTTGCCACAATGTCTGAGTACAGGGCCTGTGCTATCTGGCAGTGAGATTCTGTATGGGGCCTGTACTTGCCACAATGTCTGAGTACAGGGCCTGTGCTATCTGGCAGTGACATTCTGTATGGGGCCTGTACTTGCCACAATGTCTGAGTACAGGGCCTGTGCT
This sequence comes from Theodoxus fluviatilis, assembly GCA_034096865.1. Taxonomy (NCBI): domain Eukaryota; kingdom Metazoa; phylum Mollusca; class Gastropoda; order Cycloneritida; family Neritidae; genus Theodoxus; species Theodoxus fluviatilis. Next base: position 15,511 of record JAWQFJ010030661.1, on the reverse strand, counting down.
ATCTGGCAGTGACATTCTGTATGGGGCCTGTACTTGCCACAATGTCTGAGTACAGGGCCTGTGCTATCTGGCAGTGAGATTCTGTATGGGGCCTGTACTTGCCACAATGTCTGAGTACAGGGCCTGTGCTATCTGGCAGTGAGATTCTGTATGGGGCATGTACTTGCCACAATGTCTGAGTACAGGGCCTGTGCTATCTGGCAGTGACATTCTGTATGGGGCCTGTACTTGCCACAGTGTCTGAGTACAGGGCCTGTGCTATCTGGCAGTGACATTCTGTATGGGGCCTGTACTTGCCACAATGTCTGAGTACAGGGCCTGTGCTATCTGGCAGTGACATTCTGTATGGGGCCTGTACTTGCCACAATGTCTGAGTACAGGGCCTGTGCTATCTGGCAGTGACATTCTGTATGGGGCCTGTACTTGCCACAATGTCTGAGTACAGGGCCTGTGCTATCTGGCAGTGACATTCTGTATGGGGCCTGTACTTGCCACAGTGTCTGAGTACAGGGCCTGTGCTATCTGGCAGTGAGATTCTGTATGGGGCCTGTACTTGCCACAATGTCTGAGTACAGGGCCTGTGCTATCTGGCAGTGACATTCTGTATGGGGCCTGTACTTGCCACAGTGTCTGAGTACAGGGCCTGTGCTATCTGGCAGTGAGATTCTGTATGGGGCCTGTACTTGCCACACTGTCTGAGTACAGGGCCTGTGCTATCTGGCAGTGAGATTCTGTATGGGGCCTGTACTTGCCACAATGTCTGAGTACAGGGCCTGTGCTATCTGGCAGTGAGATTCTGTATGGGGCCTGTACTTGCCACAATGTCTGAGTACAGGGCCTGTGCTATCTGGCAGTGACATTCTGTATGGGGCCTGTACTTGCCACAATGTCTGAGTACAGGGCCTGTGCTATCTGGCAGTGACATTCTGTATGGGGCCTGTACTTGCCACAGTGTCTGAGTACAGGGCCTGTGCAATCTGGCAGTGAGATTCTGTATGGGGCATGTACTTGCCACAATGTCTGAGTACAGGGCCTGTGCAATCTGGCAGTGAGATTCTGTATGGGGCATGTACTTGCCACAGTGTCTGAGTACAGGGCCTGTGCTATCTGGCAGTGACATTCTGTATGGGGCCTGTACTTGCCACAGTGTCTGAGTACAGGGCCTGTGCTATCTGGCAGTGACATTCTGTATGGGGCCTGTACTTGCCACAGTGTCTGAGTACAGGGCCTGTGCAAGTACAGAGGCAGGGGATGCAGTGCATCTCAGTCTGCTCTACCTGAGCGCCTTTTCCTGAGCATGGGTCTCTGACGTCAGTCCCTGGATCCTGTCCTCCAGGTCCGGCAAGCTCTGTCTGGACTCCTCCAGCTGCCGGCCCAGCTCTTGAGCCTGCAAAGAAATATCCACATTTTCTTCCTCATGCACTTGCCCATTATGCAAAAGACACCCGGGGAACAGTTTTGTGGTGAGTTTTTTCATTTACAATTGAAACCTCAGCAACTGAGACATGTGGATAACAGTCCAAATCACACGAGCAGATTTTTTAAACAATCCTTTCACATACTCTGGGTCTGAAAAGCAAAACATTGCAGTTCAAACAGAAAAGAAAGATTTGTACTTCAGATGGTTTTTTCAATGGCACAATCCAATTGGGGGAAGGGGGAGGGGGGGGGGGGGGGGGGGAGGGGGGGGAGGGGGATGTGCTTACAATTCTGTGAATGGCTTTTCTATGTAACAATAATCTCTGAGACACTATCTCTTTTTTGTTAGGGGTCACATACATGACTGAGAAACCAAAGGTATATTTTTTAACACCATTCACAAACATGCTTTCTCACTAGCACAACTTAGGTCATATACTAATATATTATCCTACAAAATTTCATAATTTGATACAAAATGTAAACCATAAATAGTCACATTTACATCCTTATTTCCAATCTGCATTGCACTCATTCAGCGTTACACAGCCATGGAAATAACTACTTTGAATTTACAACAGGAAAATGGGAACACGACAATGTGGTGGCTGCAGGCTTGAGTGCTGTCAAGGAGGACAAGTGTGGGGAGAGAGGCGGCTCCTTTGGAACTCGCCTTCTTGTTGGCTGCCTGCAGCTGGTACACAAGGCGCTCTATCTCAGCCACTAGGCGCTGGTTCTGGCGGATAAGCTTGGTGTTGGCATCTGTGAGGCTGCGCATTCCTTCCTCTGTGGAAACTCCCTCAGACAGCATTCCGTTGGCACCAGTCAGGCCCTCCGCCAGGCCCTGCAGTCAATGGCACAGCATCATCAGCAACAGCATCCTGTCCCATACCAACTGAACTTCTCTGTGCTGGAACCCCTCACTTCTCACTCTGTCACCTGGAGGACCTGACTTCTGGGCTTTGGAGGCCTGCTCCAATATTTCCGCCAGTTGCCCCACGCAGCCATAGAGGTGCACTGGGATAGAATCAGATCATTAGGACCTGACCGCACATTCAAATGGATGGATGGTTGGATGGAGTTTAGGGGCGTCTCAGCCTTGTGGGATATACAAGGCCACAACGTTGATAAACATCTACTTTCATCAATGCATAAAAATAGCTCACAATAGTGGATTCTAGTACAATTCACTTAAGTTACATGAGAGTTGTTCTCCCGAGTTCGTGACTAAAACCAGGAAAATGGACTAAATTTTAAACATTCACTTTAGCAATTCTTAATGTCATTTTTGGACAGCTTAGTCATTACAGTATCAGAGAATGTAACCAAAAAAGCAGCAGCAGTAGTACTTTTTTTAAAACAGACGACGGATTCACGTTCGCAGTTTTAGATTTAAAATCAAGGTAACGCACGCTTCATCTGTGACTTTATTGAAGAATTTTTTTTACATCGCACACAAAATGCTAATGTTTTCTGTATGAGTTTGATCTATTGAATCAGTACTTTCGATTTTAAAACCTAGCGGTGTGTGTTGAATGCGTTCGGGAGGAAGCGGCTTGTGAAAAAAGCAAGTCCACTTGTGACCTCGCAGGAAGCGTGCGTTACCCTGTCTTTGAAGTCGATTTTCACGTACAGTTATTGTGACATCGCGGTTTTCTTGCTGGGAAAAGCTAAATAAAACTTTAATTAACAGATTCACAGCAGAATTTTAAAACACCAATGGCATACTTTGCTGCAGATAGTTTGTGGAGCGTGTTGGGTCAGCCGTTCCACTTTTTGGCCGCCATTTTGACGGCAATTTTACATTATTTATTACTCTAACATGCACAAACTTTACTTTCATCAAATCCCACTGCTCATGGTGTTTCTTGGACATATGTACAACCTCCTGATGCAATGTTTCTTTGCCTAAAACTAAAAAATAGCTGGTTATAAGAAACTTTAATAGAGCACCCCATCCAGTCACGAACTCGGGAGAACAACTCATGAACTCTATGAGATAGGTAAACTACACGTTACACTGCCTACATGCTTTGGCACAAGAGTATAAAATGGCAAGACCTGTATCTCATTACACTTATTACCAATTACCTTCAAATTTCAAGGCTACAGAGGAGATGGAGAAATTGGAGAACATATAAAAATATGCATTTTCTTGAAAACTATGCCTGACCTGACATTGCTGCCAAACTTGGTACAAGGTTGGTTGATCACATGATTTTCTTGGAGATGGCCATGTCATCATCTTATCTTATAGGTCCACAGACAGGCATGCAGGCAAACAGCCAGGCAGCCAAGTAGACAGGCAGGCAAGCAGAAAGGCAAGAAGACAGGCAGGCAGGCACACACTCACACACACTTGCACAATCACAAACATGAACACACACACACACACACACACACACACACACACACACACACACACACACACACACAAACCTCTCTTCTTGGTTGTCTCTCGGGTGTCAAGGAAGACGATGTGCCATGCCATCATCTGTAGATGCCCATATGGCTTTTAATCCAAACTCCGAGGCACACAGGCAGCTGCAGGTGGAGCAAGGAACACTGGTCTGGACAGTGGTTGAAGCAGCTCTGTGTTGCCTTGCTTATACACACATACATTTACACACATCTCTCTTTCTTGTCCGTCGGGATCGACGACGACCATTCAGTCATTCGGGTTCAGGGAAGTCGCAGCAGGGGTGTGTACACAGATGTCTAATGTGGTCAATCCTTGCAAGGAAAGCTTGTGGGCAGTGGGGACAGGAGATGGTGGCCGGCAGTTGTGGTTTGCTGGCTCGGGCTTTCCTGGCCAGCCTCTTCTGCTCGGCTACAGCAGTCCTATTTGCCTCACATGTCAGGGAGCCCTGGTAGACACAAGATCGCTAGCGAGATCTGTCTTGAGCAGTCTGCTCCCAGGTGTTGTGGTTAATATTGAAGGCCTTCAAAGAGGACTTCAGGGAGTCCTTGAAGTGTTACCTTTGACCTCCATGGTAGTGTCTGCCCTGTTTCAGCTCTCTATAGAAGAGTCTCTTTGGCAACCGGTGGTTTGGCATGCGAGCTACATGGCCTGCCCATCTCAGTTGTGCCTGCATTGAGATGGTGTGGATGCTGGGCAGACCTTCGCTGGCGAGGACTTCAGTGTCTGGAATCCTGTCTTGCCGCTTGATGGCAGATGGAAATGGTTCAGCCTCTTAGCGTGGTGCTGGTATACTGTCCACGTTTCGCACGCATACAGCAGTGAGGGCAGACAATTGTTTGGTAGATCTTCAGCTTCGTCTGCAGTCAGATGCCCTTCCTGTTCCAGACACTGGCATGCAGTCTGCCGAAGGCTGCACTGGCTTTTGCAATTCTCATGAGGATTTCATCATTGATGAGAGTGCTGCGGGATAGTGTGCTACTGAGATTGGTGAACTTGTTGACTGCACTCAGTCTCTGGCCATTCACAGTGCTTTTGGGTTCAACATATGGTTTTCCTGGGGCTGGTTGGTACATTACCTTGGTCTGCTTTGTGCTGATGGTAAGGCCAAAGCTGTAACAGGCTTCAGCAAACCTGTCAACACTGTGTTGCACCCATGTCTGCTTCAAAGGCAGAGCTGAGAGCACAGTCATCAACAAATAAAAGGTCTCTGATGGTGTCTGTCTTCACCCTCATCCTCATCTGTAGCCTCCTGTGGTGGAACAATTTCCAATCTGTGCGGTATCTGATGTTGATGCCCAGTCTGGTGTCTTTGATGATATCCAACAGCATTAAACATACACACATAAACGTGCACACACACACACACACAAACACACACATGCACAGAGAAACATGAACACACACACACAGACATACACACACACAGACACAAACACAGACAGACACATACAGACACACAAACACACACACATGCACACACACAGACACACACACAGACATGCATACACACAAACACAGACGCACAGACACGCATACACACAAACACAGACACACATTCGCACACACAAACACAGACACACATACACACACACACACAAACACACACACACACACACACACACACACACAAACACAGACACACACACACACACACACACACACACACACACACACACACACACACACACACACACACACACACAGAGGGAGAGAGGGAGAGGGTGGGAGGAGGGATGCAACACTCACCACAGGCCTGTTGGGAGTGGAGGCTGGGAAAGGCCTGCTGAGAAACCCAGTGTAGGAGTCAGGCAGTGTGCTGACCCCTGACCTCCCACTAACCTCTGACCTCCCACTGATCCCAGATTTGACACTGTCAACATCTTCATCAAGGTTGAAGATGGCGGCCATGGGAAGACCCTGGGCAGCGTAAGATCCACAGTCAGAGTCTGTATCTCTGAAATGAAGAAGACAACTACATCAGTGCTGAAAATAAAGAGAAGAAGAGCACAATGCATAGATGTTAAGATGACAGTAACTTACATGAACAGAAATTATATGTGGGAACTAAAAGGACACATTAATTCTGAAGACAGGTTGTGTTGAGTTTAGAACAGCTGCATTTCATGAAGTGTGACTTGAGGTGGAAGAAACTGTTGGGACATTTGGTGATGAGCAAGTACAGAACTCCAGTGTCCCTACAGATGAATTCAACACATATGTGGTACCATGTCAGGTGTTTAAAAATGTCTCAAGGAGAAAATCAAATATTTGTCAATCCACCTCTCTGTCTCCATCATTCACACACACACACACACACACACACACACACACACACACACACACACACACACACACACACACAGACAGACAGACACACACACACACACACACACACACACACACACACACACACACACACACACACACACACACACACACACACACACACACACACAGACACACACACACACACAGACACACACACACACACACACACACACACACACACACACACACACACACACAGACACACACACACACACACACACACACACACACACACACACACACACACACACACACACACACACAGACACACACACACACACACACACACACACACACACACACACACACACACACACATTCACATATCCTTGTTTAGAGTTTCATCAAACTTCAATGTTATGCACCACAAATATTTGACATAAACATGATGTAACCCCAAACACATTGTACTGAGGCCATAACACACTACCTGGAACAGTGCTGAGCTCAGACAAGAAGAGAGTATGTCAATATATCGAGATAACTTGTGATGTGTGTGTACCAGCAGGATTCCAACAGGATGTGAACCAAACCACAGATTGAAGTTCAACTCTTTGTCTTTTGGTGCCTGCACCCTCAATGTCAAACACTGGCTGCATAGCCTTTCAATTTTATAACAGCAGGGTAGTCCCAATGCATTGGACAAGGAAAGACAGCAAAACAAGGCAGATGTAACTGATCCTTTAAATTAAAGACATACCTTGCTCTCTTTGATAATATATATATACATGTACATTCCGCAGTTTCAAAACTGAACAAATCCTGGTTTATTGCCACAACCTCATCTTGGATGAAATAACAGTAAAGAAACACAAAGCTGACAAATTGTTTTGGAAAAAAATCAAACACTAAGGGTTTGAGGCCCTTTAGCTGAACATAACCTGCAATTACGGAAAATCACTATTAAGAATTATAAAGCACAAGCTCTACATTGATATACAGGACCCAAGCATCTCAGCTGCATCCACTTTCTGCTGCGGCTCCCAAGAACCAAAATCAAATAGCCTGCAAGATAAATCCTGAAAATAACACCAAAACAGCACACAACGCTCAAACGATAGTAGGGAAAAGAACACATGCCTACCCCCAACGTTTCCTCTCTTCTTCGACAGCACCAACTCTTTTGAACGCAACATGCGCTCTTTGAAAAGTATGCGGGTCGGTTTGTTGCAAGAAAACGCCGTCATTATTGGTGGTGCACTCAACCTCCTCCTGGTATCACTGATCACTCATTCTGTGAACCCGATTCAGTATAAGTATTCGCCGGTAGGCGAAGTCTCTATCGAACTAGAATGCTGATCACTGTGATCACAGATTGGCAATGCGTCAAGAACTACCTGGATGCTAATGCTAGTTAACGCTATTTCAAGTGAACATTTAGCATAAAACAACACCTTACCGTCTTCTGTAGCTGCCTGTGTCATCGCCTGAGTCGTTCGCCGCTGCTTCCAGTTTGTTTAGTTTGTATAATGTTCTTTCCGTCTCCAGCAAGCGTTGCTTCAAATCCTTCACATTCTTCATTAAAAGTGACGATGGCGGCCCAGTGGCCATACTCCTTATGATTCAGACCGACGACACCCTCATAACTCTGAAGTGAATCCAGTAAAATGGAGCACCGACTGTTCTCGGGCCAGCAGGTAGCTAAGTAAGAGCTACGACAAGCTGCAACTCGCAGTTATCATTTTGTGAATGCGTCTCGTTCTCACGTTTGCAATCATCCCTGATGGTTGATCAATCGAAAGAATTAGGAACATAAATGCATACAATAAGATACTTTTCATTGAGGCATCATCAACTTTCGAACTTATCAAAGAATAAATTGATTTGTCCACATCGTCGGGTTGGGCAATTCAAGGGAGGCAATTTACCGCGTTGGATGATGATTGGTTGAATGCAAAGTCTGCACGTCACATGTGGAGGCTGAAGCAGCTGATCGAAACGAAGAAACTGGAAACCTTGCTTTTTCTCCACCGTTTCTTCGAATATACCATCACTTCACCGACCAATTTTAAAAGAATAGCATGTGCAACAGGTTTTTACTCAATTCAGACACAGTTTCCGCCGCGATGAGATTTCTTCATTCTTTCAACGATTTCTTTTTGTCATGGACCCCCAACGCATGGCAAAGTTTTCAGAAAGAATGACTAGACTCAAGGACTTTCTGAAGACCAAAAAGCACGCACCGGAATCATCAAAAAGTCAACAAAGGAAAGATTTTGAATCAGTCCACTGAGTCCGTCAGAAAGTTCATCGCAGCATGCGCACTGAGTCCGTTAGAAATCTCATTGCAGCAGAAAACTCATTTCGTCACACCGGAACACACACACACACACACACACACACACACACCCTCAGAAAAAATAAAATAAAAATAAAGATTTTTTTCAGTAACAAAATCCGCTGCCTGAAATTGTGGCAATGATCATCATCAGAATGCACCGGATTGCACCATTTTGCAGCCTTCTTGCCCCCGGCCCCCCCCCCCCCCCCTCCCCGCTTTGCAGTGTCGGATTAGCGCTTCTCCCCCCCCCCCCCCCCCCCCCCGTTCCTAAAAAAAAGTTTAGAACCCCCCCCCCAAAAAAAAATAAATAAAAATGAACTGATCCGCCCCTGGTACGTACGCGCGCGCGCGCGCGCGCGCGTGCGCGCGCGCGTGTGTGTGTGTGTGTGTGTGTGTGTGTGTGTGTGTGTGTGTGTGTGTGTGTGTTTGTTTGTTTGTGAAGGTAACGTTGCTGTATTTTCAGCCAACCAGAAACTGGGGGCACTGAAGATCGAGGTACACAAAATTTTAATATAAATGAATTTGGGGACAGAGGTGGGGGGGGGGGGGGGGGGGGGGGGGGCGGGGGGGTGGGGGTGGGGGGGTTAGTAATTAATCTAGCTCGCTCCACAGCATAAATCGAGGCAGACAATTATTTTGTCGAAGTAGACAGAAGTTATGGTTATTTGGAAAGATCAACTGATGATATAATAATAGTGTTGCACTCTTCTCTTGCAATATCCTGATGTGCTGGGGTTCTCCTGGCTTGCGCTAGGAAGTCGAAGTGACAAACACTGGTGGTCGTTTCCAATGAACTTTATTCACGCACTGATAAAAACACGTGGTGAAAATCAGCCAGCAGCAATTCGTAGTACTCACACAGCAGAAAACTCGCTCCCCTGGGAGTCAAAGCTCTCACCTTTAACTCTGTCGTATCTGCTGCCCTCCCCTCTGACTCGCTTTCGCTCCTTATATACATTTACACAATTTCTAGAAACTACCAGCACAATATCGAATATACTATCACAATCCCGTACTCAACGAAGCTGACATACTGGACACAACAAGCTAATTTGAGCCTAAGTCGGTCGAGGTCAGGGCAGTGATCTGACTGATAAACACAGACAACTGCACCTGGGACGCTGCGAGTAGGTTCGAGAGGCTTCACAACAATAGTAATAATAATAATAACAACGAGGATGACGAGGACGAGGACGACGATGACGATGATGATGATGATGATGATGATGATGATGCACACACACACACATGCATGCACGCATGCACACACACACACACACACACACACACACACACACACACACACACACACACAACTGGCATTCCAAGCACAATTAAATGGCGGACATGTCTACGGTTCACACAGAAAACGCTGTATTTGGGAATACTAGAAACCCATCCAAAGAAAATGTAAGCCATACTACATTATTCATATTTAGTTGTGCGTTGAAATCGAATCAAGTTAAAAGTTGGGCTACAGAGTTGTACTATACTAGACAGCTTCTCGTGTAACTGTGTAGTTCGGACAGAAAACTGTTCGCATATGCTTTACCTACTCTCAGGATGGGTAGTGATAAAATACAGAAAACACCGGAAAACACCGGAATACACTGGAAAACACCGGAAGACACCAGAAAACTCGATTAAATGCTGGAAAACACCTCAAAAACCATGAAAATGTGAAATTGGACCATTTGTTGGTTTTGTCCTATCTTTATTTTATTTTTAATTTTTTTATCAGGTTCTAAAACAAAGAAAACACCAATAAACTGCCTGTGAAATGAAGCAATGAAGGAAACTAACAATAGCTTCATCAGTAATATTTACTGCAAATACCTTTTCGGTGTTTTCCGGCATTTACTCGAGGTTTCCGGTGTTTTCCTGTGTTTTCCAGTGTTTTCCGTCTTTTATCACTATCCCTCAGGATAAGTTCCTGAGCTAAGTGTTCGCCCAGTAAAAGATACGCCCGGTTAAGAACTGTCTTAATGAGTGATATATATCAGACGCATCGACCTGTACATGCAGACAATGGGGATGAACGAACAAACGAATGCATGAATAAATACATAATGACCAACGGAACGAATGAATGAATGAATGAATGAATGAATGAATGAATGAATGAATGAATGAATGAATGAATGAATGAATGAATGAATGAATGAATGAATGAATGAATGAACGAATGGAGCTTTACTGCTTTTTTTTTTCAAAGTCTTTTGGGCACACGCCCTTCTTTTTTTCTTTTTTTTTCTTTTTTTTCCCATTCTTTATTCAAGAATACAAAGTTTACATACATGAATATTAACATAATGGTGCGTTGGATGGGCGAAGGCTGCATCAGGGGAAGGGATAAAGGGAGAAGGAGGGGAGTACAGGGGGAGTACGAGAGGAGGGAGGGGGGAATGCAGAAAGAAGAGCATTTTCCCTTGATATTCTGGTTTTACAATGGAAGGAAGGGCGACCATCTTTTCAAATGTATGTGCAGTTTGTCGTTCCGAAATGCTATTTGTTTTTCAATATCTTCTGTGGCTTGTAGGACTTTTCTAAAAGCATCTATAGTAATTTTGTAGTCAAGACATTTAGCATTAAATATATACTGTTTAGCACTGAATATTATAATATTTCCAACGTCATTAGACGTATGGAGCTTTACTGCTTATTAGCGGCTAGTTAAGACCAATAACAGGAACATCAGTTCAGTTCAGTTCAGTCTCTTAAGACGCCTATACACGTACCGGTTTTCAAGCCGATTTTGCTCCCGATCCGGTCTGACCGTGCGTGTAAAAATCGGGTTGACAGCCACACCCAACGATTACACTGAGACCGCGAACTTGAGCAATTTTCATTTACGCTAAGCGATGTCAGAATTTAGAGTTACGTCCCTTGGCCGAACTATAGCAACAGACGATGCGAAGACGCAACGATAAAATTCGATCCGCGGACAGATGCTTTCGGCGAGTAGATGAATGTGTGTGACCTGCATTGCGAATTGTAAAATGTACGAGCTTTCACGACCTATTGATGCATTCAACGTACAGCTTTGATAAATTAATGCCAACAGACGCTTTCGACGTGTAGGCTGTAGCTCTATGCGAAGACGCAACGATAAAATTTGATCCTCGGACAGATGCTTTCGGCATGTAGATGAATGCGTGTGACCTGCATTGCAAATTGTAAAATGTACCAGCTTTCACGACCTATTGATGCATTCAACATACATCTTTTATAAATTAATGCCAACAGACGCTTTCGACGTGTAGGCTGTAGGTCTATGCGAAGACGCAATGATAAAATTTGATCCGCGGACAGATGCTTTTGGCGTGTAGATGAAAGCGTGTGACCTGCATTGCGAATTGTAAAATGTACCAGCTTTCACGACCTATTGATGCATTCAACATACAGCTTTTATAAATTAATGCTGTTCATGGCATACATTTTCTTTTGATGGGGTTTTAGTATCCCCCAAATACACCGTTTTCTGTGCAAAGCAGAAAAATCTAAGCCATTTAAATTGGCAACTAGTCGCGAGATTCTCGTCCTTCTCGCGTCACCTGGCATACGAATCGGCCGAGACAGGGTCGGGGAATAGAGCCTGCCCTACGGACAAGAACCGGGCCGGATTGTATGCAAATGAATCAACCATTCCGATTCTTGACCAAATCGGCAGCAAAATCAGGGGACAACTGGTATGTGTGTAGGAGCCTTTAACCCTGAGATGGGTTGTTGAGGCACCACTGATGACTTTCGGACAGTCTTCCTCCATCGAGCTCTATCCTCTGTGGCTCGCTGTGTCAGCAAAGGTCAAGCCTGTCCACTCTTTGATGTTGTCTTCCCGCCTCCCACCTGGTACGGTACCTTGCAGGATGGTCTTGGCCAGCCCACTGCCTCTTGTCATGTGACCGTACCACTTCAGCTTTGTGCTTTTCATGATTGAGAGCAGGTCTTCGTACTGTCCAATTGCTCTCCTGATCCTGTTGCTGACTTCCTCATTCGTGGCATGGTCTTTATATGAGATGTTCAGAATCTTGCGGTAGCATCTCATTTCCAGGGCTTGTATCCGTCTCTGTAGTTCAGATGTGAGTGTCCAGGACTCGCATGCATACAAGAATACGGAGATGGCCAGCATGCGCATGAGCCTGATCTTCGACGCGAGAGAGATATTTCTGTCACGCCATATTGGCTTCAACTTTGCCAATGCTGCTGTTGTTTGTGCTATCCTGGACAGTATCTCTGGTTTTGACCCTTCATCAGTCACGATAGATCCCAGGTATTTGAAGTTGTTCACAGCTTCCAGTTTTTGGGCCTTCACTTTGATTTCCATTTTGAAGCCCCGAGGATTGTTCGTCATCACCTTGGTCTTCTTGGCGCTGATCTCCATGCCATATGCCTGTGAGGTCTTGTCCAGGTGCTCGACAAGACTAGTCAGCTCCTCTTCACTTCCTGCTAATCCATCAATGTCATCAGCAAAACGTAAGTTGGTGATCTTTCTGCCACAGATGCTGATTGATCCTTCGTAGTATGCTAGGGCATCAGTCATTATCCTTTCGAGGAAGAGGTTGAAGAGTGTGGGGGAGAGTACACAGCCCTGTCTGACTCCGACCGTTGTCCTGAACCATTCGTCTGTGGTACCATTGAACAGAACTGCGCTGGTCGCTCTGTCATAGAGATGTTCGACGACTTTGATGATCTTGGAGCTGATGTTGTAGCTTCTCATTGTGGCCCACAGCGCAGCATGCCAGACTCTGTCAAATGCTTTCTTAAAGTCTATAAAGACATGGTACAGATCTTGTTGGTGTTGTAGGTGTTTCTCACACAGGACTCTCAGATTGAAGATCTGTTCGGTGGTGCTCCTACCTGGTCTGAAACCTGCCTGCTCTTCAGCAATGATTTTCTCTGCCTGAGGTTTTAATCTGTTCAGCAGTCCTTTCAGCGTGACCTTGCTGGGATGGCTGATGAAGCTGATTGTGCGGTAGTTCTGGCACATTTGCAGGTTTCCTTTCTTTGGCAATGTAATCAATCACTAGGGACTGTGTCCATGGGGTTGGCCAAACTCCCGTCTGCCAGATCTTATTGCAGATCTTTGTAAGTGCATCGATCATTGCGTCGCCTCCTGCCTGGATGAGTTCCCCTGGAATGTTGTCAACCCCAGCTGACTTCCCTTTCTTGAGGGACTTAACCGCTGTCTCCACCTCTTCTCGAAGAATTGAGTAGTTGTCTTCCTCGGTAGTCTGAGGACAGTTCAGTACTTTATGATCTCCTTTGGTGTCATAGTTGTACAGCTCAGAGCAGTACTCAGTCCAGCGTTTCATGATTTCGCGTTCTTCCGTGAGACAAATCCCGCTCTTGTCTTGTATGGTGTTTACCTGCCCTTGTTTGGTCGCTGTAAGTTCTTTAACTATCTGGTATGCTTTCTTGGTGTTATTCTTCTGGAGGCTCTCCTCAACTGCATCACATTGCTGTTTGATCCACTCCTCTTTGGCACTTTTCATGGCCTTCTTGACCCTGTTGTTGGCCTCTCTGTACTTACTTGCTCCATCTGCTGTACCCTTCTTTTTCTTCAGTTCCCTTCTCTCATCGCACATGTTCAAAATTTCTGCAGTGACCCATGGTTTCTTTGTTGGGTGGTCCCTGTGGAATATCTTTAGGAAATGCAAAGCAATACATACCTGTCAAGAAGGTGATTTGCGGCCAGAAAATCATTCGATTAAGTGAATTCAGTTGCCGCTTCCGCAAAGATTTATAATTAGGATCAAGCGTTGCCCTGTGACCTGCATTTCGATTGTTAAAAAGTAGGACCTTTCAATACCTTTTGATGCATTCAACATACAGCTTTGATAAATTAATGCTGTTCATGGCTTACATTTTCTTCGGATGGGTTTCTAGTATCCCAAAATATAGCTTTTTCTGCGCGAACTGGAGAGAGCTGCCGCCATTGAATTGTTCAAAGAGTAGACATATACGCCATATCTACATGAAAGCAGTCCTCTGATTGGTTCCCTGAATAGAATCCTCCAATCAGCAGGCAGCTTTCTTCGCCGTCTTGTCACTAAGCGGTGTGAGTACACTTTCCTTGATTCACTCCTACTACCGTCCGCTAGGTGCAGCGTCTTGTAACTTTGAAGAGCAAAAGCTCGGCATGAGCTATCTTTGTGTAACCTATAATCTTTGGTTGCACTCACACAATCCACCACTGTGTGTCTGACACCAAGTCTACACTCACACACTCCAAATACATTATTTTAAAATGTTTAGTGGGCCAGATTAAGACTACACGTGTGTGTGTGTGTGAGTGTGTGTGTGTGTGTGTGTGTGTGTGTGTGTGTGTGTGTGTGTGTGTGTGTGAGTATGTGTCTCTGTGTTAGTATGTCTCTCTCTCACACACAGACACACACACACTCATGCACGCATGCACGCACGCATGCACTCACACACACTCACGCACGCACACATGCACACACACACACACACAGTTGCTATCATGGACAGAAATGTGTCGTCCCTCGATCGTGGTCTGCAGCTTATCTATCACACCCATCACATGGATGGGCTGAATGCAGTTGTACATGTATTTCCAAAAGGCATTGAGGGGGAAAGGGGATGGAGGGGGGGAAGGGGGATGGAGTGGGGGTGGATGGAGTGGGGGGGGGGGGGAAGGGGATGGAGGGGGGGGGGGGGTCGACGTTTTGCGAATATAGGCCTCGTTCGCAGCGACAACTTACAAGTGACCGTGAAATAGGACTGTGTAGGATGAGATTTTACCGTCCGGTATGTTTATATGAATATCGATGCAATTGATATTGCTGTTTTGTAGAATCAAAAAGTCAAATCAGGTAACAAAACAAAACACTGTTGTTAATTAGTCTCTGCGACATCGATATCTTATCTTGGCCTTTCTTTCTCCCCTGTAATCTAGAATAGAATAGAATAGAATTCTTCGGCTTGCTTAGGCGTCCAGGGCCTATCGCCGATTCTGGTAGTTCTCTGGCTGTATTTTTATTGTTCTTATGGATAAAGAAAAAATTAGAGAGAAAAAAAAGGCC
This sequence comes from Theodoxus fluviatilis, assembly GCA_034096865.1. Taxonomy (NCBI): domain Eukaryota; kingdom Metazoa; phylum Mollusca; class Gastropoda; order Cycloneritida; family Neritidae; genus Theodoxus; species Theodoxus fluviatilis. The sequence continues at coordinate 18 of JAWQFJ010030661.1, read as the reverse complement.
TAATTGCTGTGCATCATC
>JAWQFJ010030660.1:0-13150 GCA_034096865.1 Theodoxus fluviatilis | reverse complement strand
AGTCCCCGAGAGCAAAACCAATTGCCACACGCACATGAAATCAAATACACATGCAGCAAATCCACACAAGCATCGAACCCTAACCACCATGCCCAAAGGCAGGCAATGAGAACAGACCCCTCTTCCTGCTCCTCTCTGCTCTATTCACAGCGATGGAAGAGCCAGCCTGGCGTGCCTCGGTCACTAACGAGGCGAAGTCTCGGACTCGTGCTGGCAGAGAAGAGGCGAAGAAAAATAAGCCGCACCTTGGCATCTCCAGCAAAAAGCGCTCCCGCTCTCCTCAAAGACGTCTGCCTACCCGACGTCTTCCGGTCCATCACATGGGCGCGTGCCGCGAAAACCCGGATGGTGGGCGTTGCCTTGGAAACGCGGGGGCGAAGACCGGAAGTGAGAAAATTCGCAGAGGCGGCGTTCTTTTCGAAAGAAAAGAGTGACCCACTCTTTTTTCTCACTCGTCTAGGCTCTGGTCATTGGCAGCTAGGTTGAACAGGAAGCTAGAAATGGCAAAGTTTACTCAGAAATCGCTGATTCGGCCTGGATGTCTCCCCAGGGGGTATTTTACCATTTTGACTTTTACAAAGGGAAAAAACACACCAGAACGCCCTAGTCCCCTAGATATCCCACGTCCTTCAGATGCAGAGCACCAGGCCTGGGGCGGGTTTCAAAATGCGAAGATCTCGGTAGATCTACGCAGATCTCGCCAATTGGGCAGTTTCATTCTTTGCTTGCTCGCGAGCCAATCGTAGACGAGCGTAGATTGAGCGAGGCAGCTTGAGAGGTGCCTAGCTAGTGAGATTCAAGATGGCGGACAGCATGAGCATCGTGTCACTAGGAGTGACGTTTTTGGACGAGTCTTCGGTTAACTTTAACTTTCTTGGTTTACGGTAAGGTTTGAGGTTATTGTGTAAATTGAACATTTTTATTACCACTACCTATGCCCTGATAAGTGACTCCTGAGCCTAGTGCAGTCAAAGACCCTATGTACACTACCGCGCACTAGCGATTTTCCTTTACTCAAAGGGAGGTCAGAATGTAGAGTTACGTCTCTTTGCGAAATAATTTTCAAATCGAACTTAATGCAGGATTTCTCACCGTCAACTACACATCGTGCACACAATAAAGAAAAAAAATCGTAATCTACTTCAATTGTCCAGCGGAGATTGCAGCGAGGTGACAAATTAAGGCACACATGAGTCAGCGGAGAACGAATTATCGAATATTTTCAGTGTCGAAGCGTCACAAAACATAAACCCTAGTCTCGGTCGTCGCCATCTTGGATCTTCGCTCGCCGCTGGGGTAGTTTCTTTTTTAGCTAGCTCTTACTGCGAAGCAAGATCTTGCGACCAAGATCGACTACCTATTTTGAAACCCGCCCCTGCGATCTCTCACTTTAGGGACAGAAAATCTGGTGTCCCTGGATTATTTGCAAGCCCCGCTTATCATGAGAAGATAAGCAACCAGGTGTGTCTACCCTGTGACGAAACAGAGTTTGGTTGCGTAGTTGTCCCACTTCACTTCATTGATACTGCTCTTTACAGCAGAAAAATTGAGTTCCGGTGTACGGTTCTTGTGCTAAAAGTCAGATATGCAGTAGTAATATCAGGAGTACCTCGAAAAAAAATTTGATTTTGATCTTGTTGATGGGTCCACAATATCGCCGTAATATGCAAGAATATTTTGTTGCAACTAATGGATAATTTTTGTCACCATAGTGACCCTCTACCACAAACTGGATGTTGTGATATATTTTAGACATGTTGAGTTAACATTTCATTCTATCATAATGAAGGCCACTGAATTTCCTTTCAAACGTCATATAACACCTGATCATGTAACCTTTTGTTAGGTGTTGAAGATGTAAAATATTTTAAAATAAATTTTAATGATCATCAAAGACTAAGGAAATGCGTTGTCCCCATTCTTTTCAGCTGCTAGTTGTACAACTTTGTCAAATAGAGTCCAAATTCGGCAGAAATAACTGCTCAGGTACGTAGATTGATTATCAAACTTTTCAACAAAAGCATCATCCAGATATTGTTAACTTTGATCCCCATTTCGAATTCTGCACTGCATCTCAAAACGTGATGGAAGGTTAAAGACAGACAAACAGACAGGCAGGCAGGCAGGCAGGCAGGCAGGCAGGCAGGCAGGCAGGCAGGCAGATAGTAGGCGATTCTTTGTACACTTCCAACAGTGATGAAACCATACATACAGTTCAGGTGCGTGCTGGAACAAAACCAAAGAACAAAAAGCCATCAAATAAAAGTGCGTCTCCCTCGTTCAGCCTGCCAATAGCGGAAAGCACAGGCCATCGTCTAGAATGCTCTGTTCAAAACTTGAACACTGTGTGCCTTCTTCGAGAGGGAGCAGCTCACAGCATGTGCATGGGAAAGGCGTGCGGTCTGACAATTCGTTAGCCACCCAATTTCTGAACCGCTTTTCATAAAGTGACAGCGATAATTCACCCACTGCATCTCTCGGCGCAACTCGTAAAGGCGATAAACTGGGGAAATCTAGACTTGACTTGGTCATACTCTAACCAGCTCGAATCACGTTGTTGTCAATGGCCTTTCAGGGCTCAGAAAGCTTCATGCGTCGTAAAGCCACATCTCTGGTTTTTGTTTGGTTGGCCTTGCCTTGTCGTGGTGGGGTGGGGTGGGGTGGGGTGGCGTGGGGTGGGGTGGGGTGGCGTGGGGTGGGGTGGTGTGGCGTGGGGTGGGGTGGGGTGGCGTGGGGTGGGGTGGCGTGGGGTGGGGTGGGGTGGCGCGGGGTGAGGTGGGGTGGGGTGAGGTGAAATGGGGTGGGGTGGGGTGGGGTGGGGTGGGGTGGGGTTGAGTTGAGTTAAATTGGGTTGGGTTTGACTGGACTGGACTGGGCTGGGCTGGGCTGGATTGGACTGGGCTGGATTGGGTTGGGTTTGACTGGACAGGTTTCAGTTGGATTGGCTTGGATTAGGTTGGGTTTGTTAGGTTGGGTTGGGTTGGGTTGGGTTGGGTTGGGTTGGGTTGGGTTGGGTTGGGTTGGGTTGGGTTGGGTTGAGTTGGATTGGGTTGGGTTGGGTTGGGTTGGGTTGGGTTGGGTTGGGTTGGGACAGGATGGGTCGAGCTGGATGAGTTAGGTCGAGTTGGGTCGGGTCGGGTCGGGTCGGGTCGGGTCGGGTAGGGTTGGATTGGGTTTAGTCGGATTGGGTTGGGTTGGGTTGGGCTGGGTTGGTGGGGTTGGGCTGGGTTGGGTTGGGTTAGGTTGGGTTGGGTTGGGTTGGATTGGGTTGGTTGGGTTGAGTTGGGTTGGACTGGGTTGGGTTTTTTCTTGGGAGACGTTCTCCATTACATTTCATCTGCAATATATGCAATAGTAGACACCGTAAAACAGAAACATTTTTGTTGCCCTGATACAGTTTCATCAGTGTTCTCATACGGTGAGACTTGTCTCGAGGAGACAACTCTATTGACTTCTCCCATCGCCATATATGGTGTGACGGTTCAGAGTTAAATTTGGTAAACAAACCGTCATTTGCATCGAGTATGAGACGATTCCTCATGCTGTTGTTGAGGCGGGAAAAACACGACCAAACAGAGCCTGAAAGAGTTTGTCGAAGGAATATTGTATTTATAAAATTGAATTATTTATATACCTGTTGGTGGATTGGGCGGTTGGTTAGTTGGGTAGTTGGAGAGAAATTATTGTTTTAGGATATATAATTTTGGCGGGAAATCTCCACAGTTAGTAAAACCTGTTCTCATTCGTCCAAATTGACACCTTGGTATCCCAGCATACTTTGAGGCGGTTGAGTTGTATAAATTGAATTGAGCGGGAATGTCGTGGCCACACCATTCCAGAAAACCCAACAGAAAGGTTGAAATCCGGCCCACACCAGCAGGCATTGGTCTAGCCTCAGCTGTGCAGAGCGTTCATGTTTGAAATGCCTACCATCGTCACCATCCATCTCAAGCAGTGAAGACGGGGAGATGACCTCCATGAAAGCCATCCTACAGTGTCTTTTTAGAGCTTGTCGCAAGAGCTCTTCTTCATCTCCCCCCTCGTGTAAAGATTGACATCACTCCTATCTCCATCAGAGACTGGTCCATCTTGTCACCCCAGGAGGCGGAAAATTCACCGCCATTGGATTATGCACTGTGAGGATGCTCGTCCTGTGTCTGTGCATTGTGTGATTTTTCCTTACTGAATTCTTCGATTTGGGACTACACATCGAGCGGGTATGGGCTTTCAATTCATTTGTTCTCTCCATTTTGATTGATTTGACTAATGATTCCACTTAGTTTGTGTTTTTGCTTGGAATTGTAATATTGTGGCTTGGTGAGTGAAAGCTATGTTGTTTTTCCCGCCGTTGTGTCACTTTTCATTCATATGGAAATTGCCTATTTTCCTTAATTAAAGTTTATCCTTAATTCCTTGCCCACTCCTTGGTGTTCTACTTTTGTGTGAACCATCGCATGGAAAGAATAATAAATGCATCATGGGGCGTGTGTAATCCCCTAGACATAGTGAATTGATTTGTGGAAATCACGACCCGGAGGTGCGAATAAATATTGCAGCACCTCAGCATGCGCCCCCTTGACATATGGATACTCACGTCATTCTGCAATAACCACGAAATCCAAATCCCTGTCTTCCATTTTCCTACTGGGTGACCACACAGGAATATGGCGTTCCCATTGGCTGACTGGCAATATTGTAGCTGCGAAACACCACACATTTAGAGCGTATTCTAAATCGTGAAACACTTGAGGTTCTATAATAGGAGACAACGTTTTCCCTGACACAACTGCTCGGACACTAGGAAACTTGCATCCTTGATGCAGATGTTGCAAGAAAACATATTTCTATGTCATTATGTTCGGCAGCATATAATACAAGTGCCATGAAAGACACTTGAAGGGGTTTCTCTCATGCCTGCCGATGAAGGATCAATTCCCGGCACAAGCTGTTGATTTGAACTGCATGGACTTGCCCCTTTCAGGAATGGGTCTTAAAGTATTTCAGAAATGTTTGAAGGTACACAAGCTGTGATAAGAATTCATAAAAGATTACAGTTTGTAATTAGAACTTTAATCAATCTAATACTTAATTTGAATATGCCATACTCACCTTTCACCCCTTTCAATGCAAAATGTTATATGAGAAAAATCTAAACTTGAATATGTTTAGGCTTTACATAAACCTAAACACGGCTGATAAGCGTTTAAAAAAAATTAGGTCCACACTTGAAATGGAGTTATCTCTTTCTTTGCTTGATTTTTGAAATTGTATTTTTTGGCGCTCTCATCCAACGGAAGACCTCTAGCGCACGAAGTTTGCGTCTGTACTCGGCCCCTATGTACTGCGGCACACCAGGCACGATGAACTAAGGCCGTCTGTACTCGGCCCCTATGTACTGCGGCACACCAGGCACGATGAACTAAGGCCGTCTGTACTCGGCCCCTATGTACTGCGGCACACCAGGCACGATGAACTAAGGCCGTCTGTACTCGGCCCCTATGTACTGCGGCACACCAGGCACGAGGAAGTGAGGTCGTCTGTACTCGGCCCCTATGTACTGCGGCACACCAGGCACGAGGAACTAAGGCCGTCTGTACTCGGCCCCTATGTACTGCGGCACACCAGGCACGAGGAACTAAGGCCGTCTGTACTCGGCCCCTATGTACTGCGGCACACCAGGCACGAGGAAGTGAGGTCGTCTGTACTCGGCCCCTATGTACTGCGGCACACCAGGCACGAGGAAGTGAGGTCGTCTGTACTCGGCCCCTATGTACTGCGGCACACCAGGCACGATGAACTAAGGCCGTCTGTACTCGGCCCCTATGTACTGCGGCACACCAGGCACGAGGAAGTGAGGTCGTCTGTACTCGGCCCCTATGTACTGCGGCACACCAGGCACGAGGAACTAAGGCCGTCTGTACTCGGCCCCTATGTACTGCGGCACACCAGGCACGAGGAACTAAGGCCGTCTGTACTCGGCCCCTATGTACTGCGGCACACCAGGCACGAGGAAGTGAGGTCGTCTGTACTCGGCCCCTATGTACTGCGGCACACCAGGCACGAGGAACTAAGGCCGTCTGTACTCGGCCCCTATGTACTGCGGCACACCAGGCACAAGGAAGTGAGGTCGTCTGTACTCGGCCCCTATGAACTGCGGCACACCAGGCACGAGGAACTAAGGGCGTCTGTACTCGGCCCCTATGTACTGCGGCACACCAGGCACGAGGAAGTGAGGTCGTCTGTACTCGGCCCCTATGTACTGCGGCACACCAGGCACGAGGAACTAAGGCCGTCTGTACTCGGCCCCTATGTACTGCGGCACACCAGGCACGAGGAAGTGAGGTCGTCTGTACTCGGCCGCTATGAACTGCGGCACACCAGGCACGAGGAACTAAGGGCGTCTGTACTCGGCCCCTGTGTACTGCGGCACACCAGGCACGAGGAAGTGAGGGCGTCTGTACTCCGCCCCTATGTACTGCGGCACACCAGGCACGAGGAACTAAGGGCGTCTGTACTCGGCCCCTATGTACTGCGGCACACCAGGCACGAGGATGTGAGGTCGTCTGTACTCGGCCCCTATATACTGCGGCACACCAGGCACGAGGAACTAAGGTCGTCTGTACTCGGCCCCTATGTACTGCGGCAAACCAGGCACGAGGAAGTGAGGGCGTCTGTACTCCGCCCCTATGTACTGCGGCACAACAGGCACGAGGAAGTGAGAGCGTCTGTACTCGGCCCCTATGTACTGCGGCACACCAGGCACGAGGAAGTGAGGTCGTCTGTACTCGGCCCCTATGTACTGCGGCACACCAGGCACGAGGAAGTGAGGTCGTCTGTACTCGGCCCCTATGTACTGCGGCACACCAGGCACGATGAACTAAGGCCGTCTGTACTCGGCCACTATGTACTGCGGCACACCAGGCACGAGGAAGTGAGGTCGTCTGTACTCGGCCCCTATGTACTGCGGCACACCAGGCACGAGGAACTAAGGCCGTCTGTACTCGGCCCCTATGTACTGCGGCACACCAGGCACGAGGAACTAAGGCCGTCTGTACTCGGCCCCTATGTACTGCGACACACCAGGCACGAGGAAGTGAGGGCGTCTGTACTCGGCCCCTATGTACTGCGGCACACCAGGCACGAGGAACTAAGGTCGTCTGTGCTCGGCCCCTAGGTACTGCGACACACCAGGCACGAGGAAGTGAGGGCGTCTGTGCTCGGCCCCTAGGTACTGCGACACACCAGGCACGAGGAAGTGAGGGCGTCTGTACTCGGCCCCTATGTACTGCGGCGCACCAGGCACGAGAAAGTAAGGTCGTCTGTACTCGGCCCCTATGTACTGCGGCACACCAGGCACGAGGAAGTGAGGTCGTCTGTACTCGGCCCCTATGTACTGCGGCACACCAGGCACGAGGAAGTGAGGTCGTCTGTACTCGGCCCCTATGTACTGCGGCACACCAGGCACGAGGAACTAAGGTCGTCTATACTCGGCTCCTATGTACTGCGGCACACCAGGCACGAGGAAGTGAGGTCGTCTGTACTCGGCCCCTATGTACTGCGGCACACCAGGCACGAGGAAGTGAGGTCGTCTGTACTCGGCCCCTATGTACTGCGGCACACCAGGCACGAGGAAATGAGGTCGTCTGTACTCGGCCCCTATGTACTGCGGCACACCAGGCACGAGGAAGTGAGGTCGTCTGTACTCGGCCCCTATGTACTGCGGCACACCAGGCACGAGGAAGTGAGGTCGTCTGTACTCGGCCCCTATGTACTGCGGCACACCAGGCACGAGGAAGTGAGGTCGTCTGTACTCGGCCCCTATGTACTGCGGCACACCAGGCACGAGGAAGTAAGGTCGTCTGTACTCGGCCCCTATGTACTGCGGCACACCAGGCACGAGGAAGTGAGGTCGTCTGTACTCGGCCCCTATGTACTGCGGCACACCAGGCACGAGGAAGTGAAGGTCGTCTGTACTCGGCCCCTATGTACTGCGGCACACCAGGCACGAGGAAGTGAGGTCGTCTGTACTCGGCCCCTATGTACTGCGGCACACCAGGCACGAGGAAGTGAGGGCGTCTGTACTCGGCCCCTATGTACTGCGGCACACCAGGCACGAGGAAGTAAGGTCGTCTGTACTCGGCCCCTATGTACTGCGGCACACCAGGCACGAGGAAGTGAGGTCGTCTGTACTCGGCCCCTATGTACTGCGGCACACCAGGCACGAGGAAGTGAGGTCGTCTGTACTCGGCCCCTATGTACTGCGGCACACCAGGCACGAGGAAGTGAGGTCGTCTGTACTCGGCCCCTATGTACTGCGGCACACCAGGCACGAGGAAGTGAGGTCGTCTGTACTCGGCCCCTATGTACTGCGGCACACCAGGCACGAGGAAGTGAGGTCGTCTGTACTCGGCCCCTATGTACTGCGGCACACCAGGCACGAGGAACTAAGGTCGTCTGTACTCGGCCCCTATGTACTGCGGCACACCAGGCACGAGGAAGTGAGGTCGTCTGTACTCGGCCCCTATGTACTGCGGCACACCAGGCACGAGGAACTAAGGTCGTCTGTACTCGGCCCCTATGTACTGCGGCACACCAGGCACGAGGAAGTGAGGTCGTCTGTACTCGGCCCCTATGTACTGCGGCACACCAGGCACGAGGAAGTGAGGTCGTCTGTACTCGGCCCCTATGTACTGCGGCACACCAGGCACGAGGAAGTGAGGTCGTCTGTACTCGGCCCCTATGTACTGCGGCACACCAGGCACGAGGAAGTGAGGTCGTCTGTACTCGGCCCCTATGTACTGCGGCACACCAGGCACGAGGAAGTGAGGTCGTCTGTACTCGGCCCCTATGTACTGCGGCACACCAGGCACGAGGAAGTGAGGTCGTCTGTACTCGGCCCCTATGTACTGCGGCACACCAGGCACGAGGAAGTGAGGTCGTCTGTACTCGGCCCCTATGTACTGCGGCACACCAGGCACGAGGAAGTGAGGTCGTCTGTACTCGGCCCCTATGTACTGCGGCACACCAGGCACGAGGAAGTGAGGGCGTCTGTACTCGGCCCCTATGTACTGCGGCACACCAGGCACGAGGAAGTGAGGTCGTCTGTACTCGGCCCCTATGTACTGCGGCACACCAGGCACGAGGAAGTGAGGTCGTCTGTACTCGGCCCCTATGTACTGCGGCACACCAGGCACGAGGAAGTGAGGTCGTCTGTACTCGGCCCCTATGTACTGCGGCACACCAGGCACGAGGAAGTGAGGGCGTCTGTACTCGGCCCCTATGTACTGCGGCACACCAGGCACGAGGAAGTGAGGTCGTCTGTACTCGGCCCCTATGTACTGCGGCACACCAGGCACGAGGAAGTGAGGTCGTCTGTACTCGGCCCCTATGTACTGCGGCACACCAGGCACGAGGAACTAAGGTCGTCTGTACTCGGCCCCTATGTACTGCGGCACACCAGGCACGAGGAAGTGAGGTCGTCTGTACTCGGCCCCTATGTACTGCGGCACACCAGGCACGAGGAACTAAGGTCGTCTGTACTCGGCCCCTATGTACTGCGGCACACCAGGCACGAGGAAGTGAGGTCGTCTGTACTCGGCCCCTATGTACTGCGGCACACCAGGCACGAGGAAGTGAGGTCGTCTGTACTCGGCCCCTATGTACTGCGGCACACCAGGCACGAGGAACTAAGGTCGTCTGTACTCGGCCCCTATGTACTGCGGCACACCAGGCACGAGGAAGTGAGGGCGTCTGTACTCGGCCCCTATGTACTGCGGCACACCAGGCACGAGGAACTAAGGTCGTCTGTACTCGGCCCCTATGTACTGCGGCACACCAGGCACGAGGAAGTGAGGTCGTCTGTACTCGGCCCCTATGTACTGCGGCACACCAGGCACGAGGAAGTGAGGGCGTCTGTACTCGGCCCCTATGTACTGCGGCACACCAGGCACGAGGAAGTAAGGTCGTCTGTACTCGGCCCCTATGTACTGCGGCACACCAGGCACGAGGAAGTGAGGTCGTCTGTACTCGGCCCCTATGTACTGCGGCACACCAGGCACGAGGAAGTGAGGTCGTCTGTACTCGGCCCCTATGTACTGCGGCACACCAGGCACGAGGAAGTGAGGTCGTCTGTACTCGGCCCCTATGTACTGCGGCACACCAGGCACGAGGAAGTGAGGTCGTCTGTACTCGGCCCCTATGTACTGCGGCACACCAGGCACGAGGAAGTGAGGTCGTCTGTACTCGGCCCCTATGTACTGCGGCACACCAGGCACGAGGAAGTGAGGTCGTCTGTACTCGGCCCCTATGTACTGCGGCACACCAGGCACGAGGAAGTGAGGTCGTCTGTACTCGGCCCCTATGTACTGCGGCACACCAGGCACGAGGAAGTGAGGTCGTCTGTACTCGGCCCCTATGTACTGCGGCACACCAGGCACGAGGAAGTGAGGTCGTCTGTACTCGGCCCCTATGTACTGCGGCACACCAGGCACGAGGAAGTGAGGTCGTCTGTACTCGGCCCCTATGTACTGCGGCACACCAGGCACGAGGAAGTGAGGTCGTCTGTACTCGGCCCCTATGTACTGCGGCACACCAGGCACGAGGAAGTGAGGTCGTCTGTACTCGGCCCCTATGTACTGCGGCACACCAGGCACGAGGAAGTGAGGTCGTCTGTACTCGGCCCCTATGTACTGCGGCACACCAGGCACGAGGAAGTGAAGTCGTCTGTACTCGGCCCCTATGTACTGCGGCACACCAGGCACGAGGAAGTAAAGTCGTCTGTACTCGGCCCCTATGTACTGCGGCACACCAGGCACGAGGAAGTGAGGTCGTCTGTACTCGGCCCCTATGTACTGCGGCACACCAGGCACGAGGAAGTGAGGTCGTCTGTACTCGGCCCCTATGTACTGCGGCACACCAGGCACGAGGAAGTGAGGTCGTCTGTACTCGGCCCCTATGTACTGCGGCACACCAGGCACGAGGAAGTGAGGTCGTCTGTACTCGGCCCCTATGTACTGCGGCACACCAGGCACGAGGAAGTGAGGTCGTCTGTACTCGGCCCTATGTACTGCGGCACACCAGGCACGAGGAAGTGAGGTCGTCTGTACTCGGCCCCTATGTACTGCGGCACACCAGGCACGAGGAACTAAGGTCGTCTGTACTCGGCCCCTATGTACTGCGGCACACCAGGCACGAGGAAGTGAGATCGTCTGTACGCGGCCCCTATGTAGTGCGGCACACCAGGCACGAGGAACTAAGGTCGTCTGTACTCGGCCCCTATGTATTGCGGCACACCAGGCACGAAAAAGGGAGGTCGTCTGTAGTCGGCTCCTATGTACTGCTGCACACCAGGCACGAGGAAGTGAGGGCGTCTGTACTCGGCCCCTATGTACTGCGGCACACCAGGCACGAGGAACTAAGGTCGTCTGTACTCGGCCCCTATGTACTGCGGCACACCAGGCACGAGGAAGTGAGGGCGTCTGTACTCGGCCCCTGTGTACTGCGGCACACCAGGCACGAGGAACTAAGGTCGTCTGTACACGGCCCCTATGTACTGCGGCACACCAGGCACGAGGAAGTGAGGGCGTCTGTACTCGGCCCCTATGTACTGCGGCACACCAGGCACGAGGAACTAAGGTCGTATGTACTCGGCCCTATGTACTGCGGCACACCAGGCACGAGGAAGTGAGGGCGTCTGTACTCGGCCCCTATATACTGCGGCACACCAGGCACGAGGAAGTGAGGTCGTCTGTACTCGGCCCCTATGTACTGCGGCACACCAGGCACGAGGAAGTAAGGTCGTCTGTACTCGGCCCCTATATACTGCGGCACACCAGGCACGAGGAACTAAGGGCGTCTGTACTCGGCCCCTATGTACTGCGGCACACCAGGCACGAGGAACTAAGGGCGTCTGTACTCGGCCCCTATGTACTGCGGCACACCAGGCACGAGGAACTAAGGTCGTCTGTACTCGGCCCCTATGTACTGCGGCACACCAGGCACGAGGAACTAAGGTCGTCTGCACTCGGCCCCTATGTACTGCGGCACACCAGGCACGAGGAAGTGAGGGCGTCTGTACTCGGCCCCTATGTACTGCGGCACACCAGGCACGAGGAACTCAGGGCGTCTGTACTCGGCCCCTATGTACTGCGGCACACCAGGCACGAGGAACTGAGGGCGTCTGTACTCGGCCCCTATGTACTGCGGCACACCAGGCACGAGGAAGTGAGGTCAGGCTACCTTGGGTTCCAGAAACACAGCTTGCTTGCCCAGACACCATGCCTGCCTGCAGGCTGCATGGAAGGAATGCTCTAGATCCACGGTAGTTCCTAGCAGTCGTCTCTGAGGTTATCCAGTGTGCATGATTTGCAAGGACATGGTTACCAACGTCCTCACCGTTTGATCGCCCTAAGCTTGGCTTTGAGATGGGGGTGGGGGGTGGTAGTGGGGGGTGGGGGTGGAAGTGGAGGGTGGAAGGTGGGGAAATGCCCCCCTATCTGGGGTCGTGACGGTTCAAACTTCAGTGCTCATACGTCCCGCCTGCACTGATTGGCTCGTGATTAACGCCCTTGTCGACACCAGAGGGCAGTGTGGTGCGGACTCCCGGAGTTGCCTCCCCTATTACACCCTCTGGTGGGTCACGCCAAGGCCGAGCACTCTGATGACCCTGGTTTCAAGGTCAAAACGCACTAAACTAGAACGGACGAGGCAGGTTGGGAACGAAGATGATAAAATAGTGTCGAGAAATATGTGAAGTTTGTGTGTGTGTTTTTATTTTAACAACTGCAACTTCGCCCAATACCTTGAAGCTCTGTGACAGATGCAACTTTCCTACTTAACGAATTAGTTTCATTGTCACTCTATCTAAGCCGAATGGCTGGGTTTGTCACCAGCAGATGTGTCGCGAACACGTGTCTCCATAATTCAAAAGCTATTTTGGGACTCAAAAATTGCGTATTACATAGCTTGTATTCCTCCACCCCAGCATTCCATGAACGTTTATCTCTATGTGCAACGATAAAACGGGCATTATCTTTGCAACAGGCATGCAGGGTAGGTTTGAAATCGCTATGAGAGAGGAAGAGACGACAGAGATAAACATTCACGTACTTCCGATTCATAAACGAAGCGACTGAAAATTTAACCCTGAAAA
>JAWQFJ010030658.1:12500-15752 GCA_034096865.1 Theodoxus fluviatilis | reverse complement strand
CCCCGCTAAACCCTGCCCGGGCGCACCAAAATTGTGGAACAATTTCCTCGAGTCATCGGGGTATCCACAGACCTATGAAGAAGACCTCATTGCAAGAACTGGTCTCCCAAGTGTGACGGCTTTCGAGAAGAAGAAGAAGACACACCAGAAACTATGCGCCTCAGAGGACATTGAAACACGTCAACACGATGTCGCACAGAAGAATACGATACGGTGCGTGATTCAAACGTCAATTGTCATGTCTTCAATCATCAGGGCAACTGCAATGTTACCCATCAAACGGACACTGTTCCTGGAGTAAATGTTGACACATCATTTCGTCCGACAAATCATTAACTTTCCTGAGTCTAAACAAATTGTTGTCCAGCAGAACACTTGAACAAAATCTTATCGCTCTCCTTCCTTCAGGTCGGCCTCCACGGTAGAGGGGGGTGAGACTGGGGGGGAAGGGGGGCGAGAGGTGGGGGGAGAGGAGGTAGCGTCGGAGGAGGTGCTGGACGTTGAGGGGATCTGTAGCAACATGGACGACATGGAGTCGCTGCTTGCCTTGCTCTTGCAAAGCGTGCATCAGCACTCGGACAGCCCTGACCCCCAGTCCCACCCCATAGAGCAGCGCTGCTCCTCACCCCCCGACCCCCCACCCCCCCTCGGGGACACCGTCCTGGCCATCCGACAGACCTGGCATATGCATCGCAAGCTGATGGAAGGTATGATGGGATGTGCGCGTGTGCGTGTGCGCGCGTGTGTGTGCGTGTGTATTTGTGTGCATGTGTGTGCATGTATGTCAGTACGTGTGTGTGAATCCATGTCTGTATTGGAATGTTTGAGAGAGAGAGAGAGAGAGAGAGAGAGAGAGAGAGAGTCACAGAGAAAGAGAGAGAGAGAGAGAGAGAGAGAGGAGAGAGAGAGAGAAGAGAGATAGAGAGAGAGAGAGACAGACAGACAGACAGACAGACAGACAGACAGACAGAGAGACAGACAGACAGACAGACAGACAGACAGACAGACAGACAGACAGACAGACAGACAGACAGACAGACAGACAGACAGACAGACAGACAGACAGACAGACAGACAGACAGAGACAGACACAGAGACAGACACAGAGACAGAGAACAAACAGACAGATACAGACACAGAGACAGAGAGAGAACAGATAAACAGAGACAGACACAGAGACAGACAGAGACACAGAGAGAGACAGTGAGAGGGGAGGGCGAGAGATGTATTTGGAAGCAGCACACAGTGTCCATCTTTCTTTTTATTCAGAGATGACCCCCAAATAGAAACCGGTTGACAGTGACTATTTACTCTTTGTTTTTGCAGTTAACATGATCTACTTAATCATTTAAGCAACACATTTCTCGTGGCCTCGTAGACAAATCCATTGGAGCTTGTATTTACCTGCGTTAATGTAGACCAGCCTTACTAATGAACGAGTCATCAGAATGATAGTAAGAAAGAAGTAACGTATCACAGCAGGCTGTACCTTAAAGAGTTGATGATGATTCCAGGCATTCTCTCGAACAGTTACCTATCTCGACACCAAGATCTTTTCCCTGACGTCCTGGAACCAGCATCCTAGAAAACGGCACAACTGATGTGCGCATGGTTGCTAAAGTATATCTAGTCCTGTCCCTATCATGCGTGTTGTCCCGGAGTGCACGGGGCTCCTGTATGGGTTGCAGGGATGCTAGAGGAGCTGGCCAGGAGGGAGGACAGGGTGTCCAGGATGATGGAGAAACAGAGCAAACTGACCGCTATCAATACCAGACTGCGACAAGAACGACAGGACCTCCAAGTAAGGAAGGGACTTGTGAGGCTGTAGTTCAGTAGATATGATGTTGATGATGATGATGATGATGATGATGATGAGGAGGAGGAGGAGGAGGAGGAGGAGGAGGGAGGAGGAGGAGGAGAGAGAGGAGGAGGAGGAGGAGGAGGAGGAGGAAGGAAGGAGGGAGGAGGAGGAGGGGAGGGGGGTGGGAGGAGGAGGAGGAGGAGGAGGAACGGGGAGGAGCGGGAGAAGGAGGGGGGGGGGGGAGGAGCGGTAGGAGGGGGGAGGAAGAGGGGGAGGGGAGGAAGAGGAGGAGGGAGAGGAAGAGGAGGAGGGGGAGGAAGAGGAGGAGAGGGAGAGGGGGGAGGAAGAGGAGGAGGGGGGAGGGGGAGGGGGAGGGGGAGGAGGAGGAGGAGGAGTACCTCTTTATCTTTTACATCACCACGGTGAGGTACATTAAGAACTGTCGGAATGCGAAATAAGTAGGAGTATGACTTGGGTACACAGTCACTGACTGTGCGAGTAAGTGTTGGTGTACATTCAGGTGTACCTGAAGGACAGGGAGTGCGAGTAAGTGTTGGTGTACAAACAGATGTACCTGAAGAACAAGGAGAGTTCATAAGTGTTGGTGTACATATAGGTGTACCTGAAGGACAAGGAGTGTATCTGTTGGTGTACATATAGGTGTACCTGAAGGACAAGGAGTGTAATTGTTGGTGTACATATAGGTGTACCTGAAGGACAAGGAGTGTAATTGTTGGTGTACATATAGGTGTACCTGAAGGACAAGGAGTGTAATTGTTGGTGTACATATAGGTGTACCTGAAGGACAAGGAGTGTATCTGTTGGTGTACATATAGGTATACCTGAAGGACAAGGAGTGTAATTGTTGGTGTACATATAGGTATACCTGAAGGACAAGGAGTGTAAGTGTTGGTGTACATATAGGTATACCTGAAGGACAAGGAGTGCGACTGGCTGACCATGGAAAGGGCGCTCAAGACTGAGGCAGAGATGAACAGGACTCGTCTCCTTGAGCTGACAAGAAGCACCAAAGGTGTGGGCTGTTTTTGTGTTTGTTTGTGTGTGCTTGTTTTTTTTTGTGTGTGTGTTTGTGTGTTTGTGTGTTTGTTTGTGTTTGTGTGTGTTTGTTTGTGTTTGTGTGTGTTTGTTTGTGTGTGTGTGTGTTTGTGTATTTGTTTGTGTTTGTGTGTGTTTGTTTGTGTTTGTGTTTGTTTGTGTTTGTTTGTGTGTGTGTTTGTCTTTGTCTTTGTGTGTTTGTTTGTGTGTTTGTGTGTTTGTTTGTGTGTGTGTTTGTGTTTGTTTGTATTTTGTGTATGTTTGTTTGTGTTCGTTCGTGTGTGTGTTTGTGTGTGTGTGTGTGTGTGAATGCGTGTGTATATGCGCGTGTGTGTGTTTCTGAGTGTGTATGTGTGTGTGTGTTTGTTTGTTGTGTGTATCTTTGTGTCTGCATG
>JAWQFJ010030658.1:0-7500 GCA_034096865.1 Theodoxus fluviatilis | reverse complement strand
TGGATTTTCCGTACATAACTCCACATGTACAAGTGAGGATATTTCAAGTGTTTTCAAAGATAATGCTGCTAATTGCTATGATATGTTTCCTAAAATAAACGGTTGTTTCAACTTTTAGATATCAAAGTACTGGTATTGCATCCTTGTACTTACACATTTATGTGAATTTTAATAGCAAGTTTTTATATTTGTGATGTTGTCCATATCTTGGTATGCACATGCATATTAGTATGCTGATGTGTAAGTATATGAGCACAGCTACGAAATGTGCACACACGAAACACAGACACACACACACACACACACACACACAAAATCACACACACAAACACAAACACACACAATTACACACAAACATACACACACGAAACACACACACACACGAAATACACACACAAACGAAACACACACAAACACGAAAAACATACACACACACACATACACACACAGACACACACACACACACACACACAAACACAGACACACATACACACGCACACATACACACACAGCACACACACACACAAACGAACACAACACACACATACACACGCGCGCGTGCGCGCACAAACAGAATCACACACACACACGCGCACACACACACACACACACACACACACAAACACACACACACACGCACGCACACACACACACACACACACACACACAAACACACACACACACGCACGCACGCACGCACGCACACACACACACACACACACACACACACACACACACACACACACACACACACACACACACACACACACACACACACATGTGCACACATATTTCGGCTCTGAATGAGGATCTACTACTGAATGCAAATGAATCGATGACGACAGAGTACAATGTCGTGCCAAGCCCTCGAATCTCATTCACACGCACCACTTGCCTCAAGAGGCATCTCGAGGTCAGGGGAGGACAGAGGATCGTTGACAGGAGGCCACCTGCGTGGTCGGCCTGCCGAACATCTTCATGTCTTGATGGAGTCTGCTTTTTGCTGTACAGGTCCTGCAGCGCAAATGCATGGCCACGAAGCACCCACGAGACTCTTACATGAAAAGTTGTAGCGGACTTACGATCCCTGTGTGACCACATGGAGCACTTCGGCTGCCGTCAGTGGTGCTCTAAAGATGTCAGGCGAGACGTAGGATGTCTGGTCAGACATTTCCACGGCGACAGATTTCGTAAAACAAGGTTCACCAAGCACTCCTCCACCCATTACGACACCATGGTATTGCACGCTAAGAAATCGGCTGCAGCAGTAAAATACGAGGCGAGAGTGGGAAGCTCTGGCAAAAAACCTCTTTACCAGCGCTAAAGTATCCCCTGTAAACATTGCCCGAAGGTCATTTGGTTGCGGATCAACCTTCCGAGCCGTCTGCCTCCTCACTGACAAGACGAGCCAGACTGCGTGTCTCAAAACGCCCATTGCACAGCGATGACGCACTATCCGAAACTTTCGGCGAAAGACAAGGAGTGCCTTTAATGATAAAAAGAAAGGGGCTTGTATTTGTGTAACGCTGAATGCAGTTGCAGAATGAATAGCGATGTTATATAGCCTGATTAAAACCTGATTGAAGTGTAACTGTAAGAGTCTAAAACACGGTGAGGTTCTGATGGCCGCGTATAATACAACAGCGCGAATTTACGGCTAAAAAGCCATCATCAGGCGCACAAATAAAACTTACAGGAGGGCGGACAAAAGTGGAATGTGTAACTGTAAGGACATGACATACTATTGTGATTAAAGGGTAACTGTAAGGACATGACATACTATTGTGATTAAAGGGTAACTGTAAGGACAATACAGGTGAGAGAAAGTCATACACAACTAGGACCAGCTGACGTCTGACAAATCAAAAAAGGGGAAAGAGGTATCAATGGAAGAGAAGGGGTAGGGATGGGGGGGGGGGGGGGGGGGGGAGAGAAATGGAGGGAGGGCAAAAGAGGTGGAGAATATAAACATTGATTTTAATTGGCTTCATGGCATAAATTGAGCACCACTGATTTCTGTCGACATTTAAGTAATGCACGATTGAATAAGAGGCAGACGACACAGCCAAATCAGACGGTCACTTAACGAGTTTAAGGGGCCATTAGCACAATTTCTTGGTAAGAGTTCATGAGATTTACAGTCCATTCCATTGGTTGATAATGAGGCCATCGCACATGCGCAGACAATGCAAAAATACTTTCGAATCTTGGCAAACATCCCACTGCTGTTTATTAGGAAGCATCTGGCTGGCCTATCCACGATAGAGAATGATATTCTCGTGAGTTGTTATAAGTTGATATTAATATGCGGTATTTCGAACAAAAACATTCCTAGACACCTGCATTTAGATTTTTTCTATCAAATATTACGTACGAATCTTGACAACCCATTCGAGGAGAATGCCGATCAGAGGCGCGTTCCGTAGACTACGATATATGCGAGTCAAAAGCAATCGGAAATGTGTTTCCGGTCTTTTTCTACAGTGACCGCTGTAATCACACAGGACTCGGTATGACAGTTGGGACGAAAAAGCAGACAACGTCTGGTTTTGAAAACTGATTTATTACAATAACTAACTGATTGGACGCTGCGTCTGTATAAAGCGATCACTTTTTTTTTAAATACCGGAAACTCCTTTCCGATTCTCTTTGACTAGAACATCATAGTACTGGAGAGCGCTCCCCAGGTGCGCTACAGGCTGCCGAACTTTGAAAGTTTTTCCCCCCATGAAAAGAAATGGTGTACCTTCCCCTGCAGAGCGAGGAGATGTATGATAGCGGTGACCACAGCAAGAACAGTCACGTGGTGCGGGCCAGCGTGACGGACGTGCTTCGGTGTGACCAAGGCTTTTTCCTTCCGCACCGTTCCCGGCACCCAGCCATGGCCGCCATTCAGGTCTACAACATTGGAGGTGGGCTGGGCGAATGGGGGAACGGAGGGGGTGGGGAGGGGGATGAGAATGATGGACGTGAGGGGTCGGTGAAAGGGGAAGGCAAAGGGTAGGTGGAATGAAACTGGAAAGGCGATAACAGGCAGAAGGATGAAGATGGGTCGGTAGGGAATCAGGGATATGGGACAGTGTGTGGGAAAGGGGATGGGTATGAGGGGCTGGCGGAAGGACAGGGTGAAGGTCATGCTTGGGTGAGCTGAAGAGGCGAGCCTAGGAACTCAAAATCTCAAAGAGAGCAAAAGGAGAAAGAAAAAAGTATGGAAGTAGAAAGGAGGTGGACATGTTGGGGTGGGGGGTAGGAGAAAAGAGGGAGGGGGTGCGGGGGTGGGTGGGGGAGGAGGCGAACAACATTGATAAAATGGAGGTTTGAGGAGAAACTGTTGAGTGTTTGTACAAAAGTGCGTATATGCACGTGTTCGTGCGCTTGTGTGCATGCATACATACATGTATATACATAATTATACTTAGATATACATGTATATATGCGTGTGTTTTATGTGTGGGTGTGTATTTGTGTGCGTGTGCGTGTGTGTGTGTGTGTGTGTGTGTGTGTGTGTGTGTGTGTGCGTGCGTGCGCGCGCGTTCTGTGTGTGCGTGTGTTTTATATGTGTGTATGCGTGTGCGTGTGTTTTTATAAGTGTGTGTATGTGTGTGTTTATTTGTATGTGTATTTGTGTGTGTATGTGTGTGCGTGAGTATGTGTGCGTGTGTGTATGTGTGCGTGCACGCGTGCTTGTGTGCATACACGTGTATGTGCCCGCGCACGTACGTGCATGTGCGTGTGTGCCCCTACCTGTTTGATGCATTGTGGTGTTAGCATATTATGTATTTTCACTTTGTAATTGAACAGGACGCCAGGGTGACCTGAGGTCAAGTTCCGAGGAGGAGTTTGACCCCAGTCGCTTCCTAGGTCGCCCCTCCTCCCCCTCCCCCCAGACCCCCGACCTCGCCCACGCTCTCCTGGAATCCCTGACTCGCCATGGGCCGGCCTGCCCCAACTTCAAGCTCGACGACTGACCCCTCCCTGACAGGTGTGTGTGTACGTGTGTGTGTGTGTGTGTGTGTGCGTGTGTGTGTGTGTGTGTAAATGTGTTTGCGTGTGTGTGTGTGTGTGTGTGTGTGTGTGTGTGTGTGTGTGTGAGTTGCGCGTGCGCGCGCGTGTGTGCATGTGTTCGCGCGTGCGTGTATGTGTGTGCAAGCGTATGTGTGTGCGCGTGTATCTTTATGTGTGCGTGTGTGTATGTGTGTGTGTGTGTTTGAGAGAGAGAGAGAGAGAGAGAGAGAGAGAGAGAGAGAGAGAGAGAGAGAGAGAGAGAGAGTGAGTGGAATGGTGGTTTGCACAATGACATTCATACACACAAAGGCGGACGGACGGACGGACGGGCGGATGCATAGTTTTGTTGTTCATACGTTCACACAGGAATGCACGAACAATAAAATGGAGTGCTGGGATCTGGCAAGAAGAGTATGTTTTCAAATGAGGTGAGACCCATCCGACTTATTGCATTCTTTCTTGATAATTGGTGGCCCTGAAATAGGCCATTATTCTTCTCGATGCA
Source organism: Theodoxus fluviatilis (assembly GCA_034096865.1). NCBI lineage: Eukaryota > Metazoa > Mollusca > Gastropoda > Cycloneritida > Neritidae > Theodoxus > Theodoxus fluviatilis. The sequence continues at coordinate 2,990 of JAWQFJ010030658.1, read as the reverse complement.
TTCGAAGTCTTGCTCACTGTGGTCGCGTTCTTGTCGATCAGTCAGCAAGGCCTTGAAGTCTGTCATGACTGTCGACAAGACTCCGCAACCAAGTCGACAAGACTCCGTCACCAAGTCGACAAGACTCCGCCACCAAGTCGACAAGACTCCGCCACCAAGTCTACAAGACTCCGCCACCAAGTCGACAAGACTCCGCCACCAAGTCGACAAGACTCCGCCACCAAGTCGACAAGACTCCGCCACCAAGTCGACAAGACTCCGCCACCAAGTCGACAAGACTCCGCCACCAAGTCGACAAGACTCCGCCACCAAGTCGACAAGACTCCGCCACCAAGTCGACAAGACTCCGCCACCAAGTCGACAAGACTCCGCCACCAAGTCGACAAGACTCCGCCACCAAGTCGACAAGACTCCGCCACCAAGTCGACAAGACTCCACCACCAAGTCTACAAGACTCCGCCACCAAGTCGACAAGACTCCACCACCAAGTCGACAAGACTCCACCACCAAGTCTACAAGACTCCGCCAAGTCGACAAGACTCCACCACCAAGTCGACAAGACTCCACCACCAAGTCGACAAGACTCCACCACCAAGTCTACAAGACTCCGCCACCAAGTCGACAAGACTCCACCACCAAGTCGACAAGACTCCACCACCAAGTCTACAAGACTCCACCACCAAGTCTACAAGACTCCGCCACCAAGTCGACAAGACTCCACCACCAAGTCGACAAGACTCCACCACCAAGTCGACAAGACTCCACCACCAAGTCGACAAGACTCCGCCACCAAGTCGACAAGACTCCACCACCAAGTCGACAAGACTCCGCCACCAAGTCGACAAGACTCCACCACCAAGTCTACAAGACTCCGCCACCAAGTCGACAAGACTCCGCCACCAAGTCGACAAGAGCGCGACTCGAGTGTGCAAGACTTCGAGGCGCCGAGGAGAATAACGGTCCTTTTCAGGCCCACCAATTATAAAGACAGAATATAACAGTCGAATTGGGGTCACCTAATTTGAGAACATGAATGCACGAATGCAGCTATGAAAGAGACAGCCTTGAAGGCAACTTCCACGCACAAATACGCGCCCGTGTATGCACACATGCGAACACACATACACGCACCTCAAAACTGTGCATACTAATATAGTGATACAAGGGGGGGGGGGGGGGGGGGGGGGGGAGTCGTTTTACAAAACGTTTAATGCCAGAAATAGGCCTTCTTGCAGTGTTGTCTTGTAGGCAAAGCCTGACAAACACTTTCATGCAAGGGTGGACGAGTGGGTTGGAGATGAAGGACCATTTTTGACTCACATGCGAAACAAAAGTGAGTATGTACTCACCCGTTTCGTCCGTCCGGGCGTCCGGGCGTCCGGGCGTCCGAAAACTTTAACGTTGGATTTTTCTCAGAGAATATTAAGTCTATCAATACCAAATGTGGCATGATGGTGTATGATGACAAGGCTTCAAAAAACATACATAGTGACTTGACCTTGCTTGGTATATAGGGCAAAGTAAGCCCTATCTTTTGATACCAGTTTGATTGACCTTGCTTCAAGGTCAAGGTCACAGGAGCTCTTCAAAGTTGGATTGTAAACATATTTTGAAGTGACCTTGACCCTGAACTATGGAAGATAACTGTTTCAAACTGAATAATTATTTGGAGCACATGTTATACTTTCATCAAGAGACACATTTGGTCACATATCATCAAGGTCAAGGTCACTTTGACGCTTATGAAATGTGACCAAAATGGGGTAGTGAACCACTAAGTGACCATATTTCATAGTAGAAAGTGCCAATAAGCACCATTGTGCTTCCTATGTCTTGAATTAACAGCTTTGTGTTGCATGACCTTGGATGACCTTGACCTTGGGTCAAGGTCACATGTATTGTGGTAGGAAAAATGTGTAAAGCATTTCTTAGTGTATGGTGTCATTACTAGGTTTAGTTGGTTGACCTTGAAGGTCACCTGAAGGTCAAGGTCATGTAAAGGTCAAGATCAAGCATGTGAGTCGTATGGGCTTTGCCCTTCTTGTTTTTTCATAACCCAGAGCAAGGAGCTACTTCAACAACAAGAGGGTCGATTTTTAAATGCCTCAACCTGTCTTTATGCTTCAAATGTGTAACTTTAAGCCATGTGATGTCCCAGACTTATCCTCTCGCTGTCTCTCCCCGTCCCCTGCAGGCCTTGTGGTCAACGTAAGGAACCTTCTCTTGCAATGACCACAACGACTGGAGATGGTCCAAGCCGGATGACCTCACAGTTTCCACCCAGTTGCCCCTTGGGTTCTGTTCCCACCTGTCATCCACAGTGTTCCGCCTCGGTGAAGAGAACACACATTTTGCCCTTCTTGTGTTTTTGCGTGTCTTCGTTACTGCAGAACCCATTCCTCAAACTCTTGGCGAAGTTTGTTTAAGCCTCATAATACTCAGGTTAGCAGATAGGTGACGCGTCGTTTAAACTCGGCTGCGACACAGTTTCTTGTCTTCTGAGTGAAGATGGTTACCGTGACGTTTACCAGCAGATGCGAAGGAGTGAGAAAAATCTAACTCTTCATTGTACGTCTGCAAAGTTTATATGTACTTGCAGTTTTGCACTTCTTTATATGACTGGAATCCATCAAAGATTAATCTACGCTTGCGAGACATGACAGATTCCCCAGTCGAACATTGATTACTGCAAACGGCATACACGCGACTGTACACGCAGATCGGCGCACTTCTAGCTCGCAGAAGTCTGAGTGACTGATCTTTGGGCGGTTTATAACTTATGTCATGTAGTTAAACCTGAGGTGCTCTTCAAAATAAAATTGTCTGGAAAAGTTGCCCTGTCGGATGCTTTCTTTGTATTCTAATCCATTTACGAAAACAAATAACAGAGAACCGCTGAACACACCGTTCTTTTTTCGCCTTGCCTATTTGACAATGGTACCCGAAGCTCGATCGCCAGCTGGAGAAGTTTTAGAAGCGTGGCTGGCGGG
>JAWQFJ010030650.1:30000-35817 GCA_034096865.1 Theodoxus fluviatilis | reverse complement strand
TATTAAAGACCGTATCTTTATTTTTATCTGAGCAGTCTTCTTCTTCCTCTTCTTCTTGTCGTTTGCAGCGGCTATACGGTCAATCCGGCATGGGTGACGAATGACGTCGTTTCCTGCCATATAGTTTGGTCTGCAGGGGAGTTAGTGACGGCCACACTTCCTTCCTTTCTTCTTCAAGTAAGGGACAACTCTGGAGTATGTGTTCTGCTGTTTGGTCTTCTAGACCACATGCGCATGTAGGTGATGGTGCCAGCCTGGACGTTCGGTTCATGTGAGCATTGAGCCTGTTGTGGCCGGTGCGCAGCCTGATAAGGACGACCTGCTGCTCTCTGGATATCAAGTGGTAGTCATTTCTGTTTGTCCTCGGCCTCATCAATGCCTTGAATTGTACTGTATTGCATTCAACTTCATCGTATCACATCGCTGCGTATTACACGTTATACGCTGAAAGGACTGTTCACACGGCTCGACCCTTTATCTTGTCCTCTTTGTCTTGCAGTGCATGGCGTAGGCATGGCAAAGGACGCATTCATGTCTGTAGGAAGCTCTGTCATTATGACTTTTCCTGTTCCTGAGCCTCCAAGAGTACCATAATTCTGGCTCTTCGACCTGATGGTAGACTTGTTCACAATGAAGACGTCACTCGTCATGTCATCCTCAGCGGCGGTGTCTATTTTCAGGGTCTTGCCGGCGCCACTCGACCATCAGGTTACCCAGTCTTGTCTTTCAACGTGACCAACGTGCAGCTGAAGGATGCTGGACTTTACACATGTGCTCTTTTCAACCCTATAGGCGTGTACAGGGCCGGCAACTGTGGGCAGCATTCGCATGTGATTGGGAGGATAAATCAGCCAGTGAAATCAACAACTTGGACCCTGTCTTGACAGAGAGAGAGAGAGAGAGAGAGAGAGAGATATGTGAAAGTGTTTTCAGTTTATCGAGTCTCGATTTCTAGCCGTTATTCCTTCTTTTTGCTCCCTGGATTTAGTCATTTGTGAGAAAAATACATGTTTTTCGAAATGTTAAAAGATGTCATTACTTCTGTGAAATAAAGTAATCATTTTGTTTTCCTTTCCTTGTACTCTCTCTCTCGCGCGCGTGTTTTTCATTCTCAGGAAATGTATAAATCTGTCATAAAAGCTGTACTTCACGATAAAACGCCATCTTGTGTCACTAGAGAATTATTCAGACCCTTATTGTAAAGCACATTATAGACTCCATGGATGATGTGTTATTCACTGTTTCAATACCGATACATTGATGTACATGTATGTTCGTACACCCACAGACCTACCAACGTTTCCTCTTTAAGCGAATTTATTTCCGCCCATCTTTGATTCTGGTTTTCTGCTATGCCTCTAAGTATTCCACTCAATGTGTGTGTGTGTGTGTGTGTGTGTGTGTGTGAGAGAGAGAGAGAGAGAGAGAGAGAGAGAGAGAGAGAGAGAGAGAGAGAGAGGGAAATAGGGATGAGGGCAAAAAGAGCAACCATGGTTTTACCGCGATCAGCTGCGTTGTCTGCTTGGATACTAAACCAAGGAAAGACAGAAAAGAAGGAAGAACTATTTGAAAGAAAAAATGCCTTTGCGTGTTTATTTGCTATTTGAGTCAAGATTTGGAGGTGTGGTGGATTCCGTTCAACTTTGTCATATTTCACTAGCAGACACTCAAACGTTCCTTTGCAATGCTCAGGGGGTCGGCAGGTTTGCACATGTAATTGGAATTGTTGCATACATATACAGGCACAAGGACCACCCGACAATATGGGTCTTAAAGGCTGCAGTATCTTTCTGCATATACGTGTGTGACGTAATCTCAGCTAAGACTATTCTCATAGAGCACATATACTATGTAAAGTACATCTACACACACATTTGTTCTCTAGCAATAATTACAAAATGGAGTCACTTGAATTGAACTGAATGTAATGTACATACTGAATATAATATAGTGCAGCGAAATGCCCTGGTTTGCACAGCAATTGAAATGATGGGATGGGATTGGATTTGGATGCGATGTGGTGTGATGCTCTGTGGCTGAGTAGTTAGCGCGCTGGACCTACAGTCGCTTGCGGCCAGTGGGTAAGGCGTTCGAAGCTGCGCGGTTCCCAGAGTTGCATCGTTGAGCAAGATATTTAACTCGCATTGCTTCTCCCCACCCAGGAGTAAAACCGGGTACCTGTGAGGGCAATGTTGGCAAAATGTAGTGCGATTAACCTTGTATGCGGCCAAGCGCCAGCATTGGGTTGGAATACTCCCCAGGGAGCGGAGATGGTGCTGGTACCTGACTGTGTGCGTCTTAAATGTCTGCCACTATGTTTGTTGTGAGGGACCAGTAAGGATTGATCAAGATGCCCAGTGATCAGGGGGTAAAGTGTAAAGCGGTTTGAGACCCAGACAAAGGGTGTAAGTCGCTATATAAAACCACACCTTTACCCTTGTTTTTACCCCACCCAGAAGTAAAACCCGAACCTGTGAGGGCTGAGCTGGAAATTTGCGAAAGGGTTGCATGCTCCCCAGGGAGTTGAGAAGGTGTTGGAGTAATAAAAAAGAGGCAGCCCGATGACCAGGGGGTAAATGTGTGCGGTTTGAGCATCCATCAATGGGTGGAAAAGTCGCAGTATTAAAAGAGCACAGTTTACCAATGCGATGCGACATAGCTGAGGTTCATGGTATAATTTATCTTGCACCGTTACCTCCTTTTACATCTGCAAGACACAACAGGGTACTTACTCTGAGATTTTATTTCTAAAAGCTAAAACCGAATTCAGTTGCATTAGAAATAGTACATGTATAACAATATAGATATGAAAATCACTTCATTTACAACGAGCAACAATTGAATATTTATCACAGTGCATAACATGAAACAAAAGAAATGCTTTTGGGAAAGAAGAAAATGCCATATCTTATAAGACCGGGGAAGGAATAGACACCACTGTATGGACAAATGCCTTTAGTGTAACAGTATTCAACTGATGATCTTAGCAGTTGTACTTTGCTACATGGCTATCTTAAAATTGCATTTATGACAGAAAAACAAGAATCTACTTTGGATTATTTATAACATTTCTTTTTTGTATATTTTACTCGCATACGAACAATGCAAACATTTTGAATAACGGTAACAATAACGTTTCGTCTCACTGGATTTGCGTTGTTTGGGCAATTACCGAAAATTCAGCGATTGAGACCTAAATTTCAATTATGCAAATAGCCCCTTTGTACATTACACAGACCAAGCTCCACGGTGGATTGGGGTGGTTTTACAATTCACATCCGATAAAATCGCTTTGGCTCAAAGAGATAAGAATGCAAGTTGCTTTTAACGCACGAATAAAACTCTCTCTAGCAATGTTATCGTGATAGTGTTTCACTGACTATCTGTTCCTGTCTCATCTGAATGTTTGGAGGGAGTCTTTAGGGTAAATTATAACAATTAAGATTACCGCTGTGTGCTTGCAAGAAATTGCGTCCGTGATAGCCTACTTCAAGAAAACAGTAGAGGAATATTCCTCCTGATGGAAAGCTATTCAACAAATCTTGATGTGTCGATACTTTGCATTTTATTTACTTCTTCATGAAGGTATATTTGCATACGTAATCAGGAGGCATGCTGTTCCCATGTGAGTATTTTACACTCTGGTAACCCCTGTCTTTGGTATTACTTTCTACTGGGACTCCAACTCTACTTCTTGACAACCTCGTAAAGGTTGCATGGTCCTTTGACATGCTTCAGGTTAAATAGTTGGTAGTGGAAAAAATGTCTTGCCATCTCGGGCCTGTGTGTCGTAGCTTTTCTCTGGAAACAAGTCTGACAGATGAATCATGTAGTTCCTCCTCAAAGAAGTCAGTATCTTCGCCTGAAATAATGTGAAGAGTAAAGTTGAAGTTTATGCACACATGTACACAACACTCGCAATTTTAACCAGTTTGTATACCCACGTGATCACACAACGGAATGTTTAACACAAAATTAAGTTAGATGAAGCTGTTTGCAATAGACAAATGTGCAAATTCAGTAAAATCCTTCTGCACGAGTTACTGTTTCAGAATGATCCTGCATTAAATGAAACATCAAATGTACCCATCAGAAAGTGAGAGCTAAGAAATTGGTAACAGCCTTACTATACACTCGTTTGTGTATGGGCTGAAGCAGTGCTGTGCATGTACAGATACGTTATGAATGTGTGAATGTAGAGAGGCTGTACTATCCAGCTTTTATTTACACACAACGCTACTTACTGAAGACAATGGTTATAGACATTTGAAACCAACGAGTATTACGTGCAGTTACAATTCAATCTCCACCTCAATCCTTCCACAGAAAAACATGGAGGTACTGCATGCACAATTCAATACGCATGCAAAGGGATAGGCATGCCCAATGCAAAGGCAGACAGTACAACCTGGATGGCACACTGGCTTCCCCGCGCAACCGCTGCGAGAACACATGTCCATCCTGGATCATGTTGCACTGTCAGTCAAATCTGGTATAATTATCAGAGCATCGACACGCACAATGGCCTTGGGCTAGTATCACTGGGTGTACGTGTACGTGTACGTGTACGTGTGTGTGTGTGTGTGTGTGTGTTTTGGGTTTTGTTTGGTTGTCTGTTTCTTTGCTTGTTTTGTTTATCAAGTTTTCTGTTGTATTTTTTCATCTGCTAGATTTGTAATGTCTCCTTTTATACACTGAAAAGTAAATGCATCTGGAACTGGCTCTGTCGGGAGAAATGCATCTTTAACTAATGAAATCATCATCATCATCATCATCATCATCATCATCATCATCATCATCATCATCATCATCATCATCATCATCATCATCATCATCATCATCATCAGTCTTCTTTTAATTATTATCGATATCATCATCTTCAGGGCCCGGATTCATTGTCTGACATGCAAGAAAAAGGTCTACATCTTCATAGAAATTCTCGTTGGAGAGAGGTCACATTGTGCCAGTTTACCTCGGTGTATTTTTCGATGAACGTTCTGAAAGCAGGAAAGCTGATGAAAGTCAGGAGCATGTTGATGATTGGTCCACACACTTGATCCTTTCGATCCCTGGAAAGACACATCCACAAGAAACCAGTCTCAGATTCAAAGGAAACTCCTGCATGATCTGAATTTCACAAGTAAACAGGAAGTGGCAGCCTCTCAAATGATGCCTGTTAGGGAAGTGACGATTTGGCGCTTTCACCCCAGTAAAAAGATACTTCTTAAAAGATCTATTTATAGCTGATATTTGTGCAGTACATTACACACACACACACACACACACACACACACACACGCACACAAACACACACACACACACACACCACGCTAAAGCAGTTCCGTGGTTAAGGAGCTCGCCTACAGTCGTGTTGTGGCTGGCGGGTGCGGTGTTCAAACCTGCACAGATGCTCGAATTGTATTTTTGAGCAAGGTGCTTCACCTGCGTTTCTTCTCCCACCAAGGAGTTAAATCGGCACAGCAGCAACCAGGGATGAAATTTCCCAAGAAGAATTTCTTCCAAATTATGACATTATGAAGGCCATCATCATCGTCGTCGTTCTTCGTCTTGTCGTTGCCGCCGCCGCCGTCATCATTATCATTGCTATTATCCCCATAATCATCATCACAATAATCCTCATCGTTTTGGGCATCCAGCCATTAATGCTATTACCGTTTATTTTACCGTGAGCGCCACTACACCTTCCACACCCACTAAACAGGAGTATTGCAAAAGACGACCAACTGTCCAATGGGAAACACCAAAGATAGGTCGTGACAAATCTTCCGACTAATAGTATTCTTTCTTTATTTTAAA
>JAWQFJ010030650.1:22500-27500 GCA_034096865.1 Theodoxus fluviatilis | reverse complement strand
TATGTAACATAACGTAACATGGCATAGCATAGCATGATACAATAACATCTGATATAACATGACAAATATAACATCCATGGAGGAGGTAATAGTATGATACAATATGACATGATACAATACAATATAACACGATATGATGCGATGTGATACGACATATATAAAAAATACATTACATCACACTGTATATCAAATCATGTATCGTATCATACCATATATTATATCATGTCAAATCTTGAGTCATATTTTATTATATCATGTCAGTTCATGAGTCATATCATTTTATAATACCATGTCAAATCATATATATCTTCTATAGATCATATCCTGTATTATATTAAATCATATCATATCCTATAGCAAATCATATATCATATCCTATATTATATATAATCAAATCATGCATCATAACTTATATAATTTCATATCATATATTACATCATATCATATCCTATATCAAATCATGCATCATATCATCTTTTATCATATCAAATCATGCATCGTATCATCTTATCATTTCATATATTACATAATATCATATATCATTTTATATAATATATTACATCATATCAAATATCATTTCATATCATATATTACATCATATCATGTATCATTTCATATCATATATTACATCATATCATGTATCATTTCATATCATATTACATCATATTATATAATATATTACATCATATCATTTTATATACTGTATTACATCATATCATATCATATATTACATCATATCATTTATATACTGTATTACATAATATTATATATCATTTTATATAATGGAGTGCACAATTTTATATCATATGTCATATGTTGTATTATATTATATCATACCATATCATGTCATACATTGCATTACATCAAATCATACAATATCATACACTGTATTACATCATATCATACATATCATTCATTGTATTACATCATATCATACATATCATACATTGTATTACATTATATCATACCATATCATACAATGTATTACATCACATCATAATCATCATTTATACATGATATCATCATATTATCATATATTACATTTTATCCTATCCATTATATCACATAATATCAAATCATATATTACATCATATCATATCAAATCATACCATATCTTACATTATACCATATATATCATATTTCATTTTGTATTTGAGATGTAATAAATATGATACACTATGTTCTATACAACATTGTATTCTATACATTATATTCGATACTACATTATAAAATCACATTTCATCACATTATATATATATATATGTTATTATATTATATTATATTAATGAAACACATTATGTTGTATCATACTCTATCATACTGTATTTGCATTGTTTTATATCATGCTGTCATGACAAATCATGTCATACTATGTCAAATAATATCAAACTGCATCATGTCAAACCTTGTCATACTGCATCTTGTCAAACCATAGCATACTCTGTCAAGTCAAACATATCAAACTGTGTCATGTCAAACCATATCATACTGTGTCATGTCAAACCATATCATACTGTGTCATGTCACACCATATCAGGCAGTGTCACACCATAACAGGCAGTGTCCCACCATATCAGGCAGTGTCACACTATATCAGGCAGTGTCACATCATATCAGGCAGTGTCACACCATATCAGGCAATGTCATAATATGACATTGCCTGATATGGTGTGATACTTATCATACTATGACATATCATACTAAATCATATCACATTACATCATGTTATATCATATCATATTATCAATGTTTTGTCAATATTATATTATTTTAGTACATTATATTATATTATGGTCTGATTAATATAGTATGATGTAACGTAGAATAAAATATTTTCATATATGATACATGATATGATACGTGATATGATATGATATGATATGATACAATATGATATAGAAAATATGATGTGATGTGAGATAAAATTAAGATATGATGATCACAAATAAAAGAAATTGTGATCATACTGTCCTTTATTTGTATGTTCTAAGGTAAATCTTCTATAAACAATATGCACACATTTTCCATGTACAAGTGCAAATCCTGACTATTCAAGTTTGTTGGGAAAAAAACTTACATATTCCATGTAGATGTTTTTGTAAGCTGGGTTTCTTTTTCGACCAATAACAAACACTTCAAAATGTTTGTCCATGAACGCATTGCAGGTAACTCGGAAGTCGAGATCTGTTGACAAAAGAATTCACGTTTTCAATGTACTAGTGGTGTGAAGAGCATTTTCAGCACTGTATAATATGCATGGAAAAGGTATTGTGTAGTCTATTTGACTTCGATAAAGTACACGCATCACTAAAGTCAGCAAATGTGTCTTTCATTATATTCACTTTTCTCGAGTTAAATGTTTGCCAAAATAGTCAAATTCTTGTTTTCTTAAGCTGGAACTGACTGCGATGGATGGACGGACGGATGGATGGATGGAGCGAGCTTAAGGGCCTATCTGCCTTGTGGGCTATATAAGACCACAACGGTATACTGACTGCGTTTGAAGCTTGCACTTGTAACATAGCTATACACTTGTTTTTGTTTGCTTTTTCATGCTTGTGCGTATTTTCTCATTTGCATGCTTGCTCACAAGTGCATTAGCTACTGCTCACGTGTGCATATTCGCTTTTACAAAATTGTATCAGCTAATAGTGCCCGGCATTTCTGAGCTGTCCCTCTCAGTCAGTACTTCGGTTTTCTGTTTTGAGAAGGAATAAGGCAAGGTTGTGTTGTGTTTCGTAGCATCTTGGTTTGGCGTGATGCAATGTTATTGGCGTGTTGTCTTACTCCATGCTGTGATGTATTGTAATGTGATGTGTTGTACTGCACCCTTTTGTCTTGTGTCGCGATGTGATAAGGAGGAAAAAAAGTTGTAGTTACGATTTTTTTTAAATATTTGTGTGCGCGTGTGTGTTTGTGTTTTCAGTACGTCGGCCTGGTCTTGTTTTGATTGTTTGTAGATGAGGCCAGATTAAACATTAATCAAGTTTCTTTTTCAATGAGAACGCTTTTTTCAAACATATACAGTGGATTCTCTGAGTGGTCGTATGGTAGAGAAGATGGGACTGCACGCAGTTCGTTTTTTTACTGTCTTTTACTGTCTTTTTATCACAATCGAGAAAAAAGTTTTGGGTCGGCACAAAAAAATAGGCTGAGTCGGGTTACCTTAACCACAACTATGTTTGTTGGTTGCCCAAAGTTGTGTTTAAGTGTGACATGCGGCTGTATCCCCTCCATGCTTCCCATCCCAGCACCCTTTTTTCTTCAATGAGCTGAAACCCCCGGCAGCTGAGCTCTAGTGACTCGGGCAGAGGATGCCCATGGTAGTCAAAGTGGTTCGTAGTATCGCCACGTATTGCAGTGACGAAAACGTTCTCGATTTTCCAGCTACAAACCTGGAAGACATGTCAGCAAATTGTAGCTTTCCAGGTGTCCTTCCACAGAAGACTTGCTTTTGATTCTGTGACATGTATCGAATGTATTTCATATTGGATGAATATATATATCAATCAATCAATCAATTAATTATCCACTATTGGGAACTACAAACGCCTGGAACCGTTTTATGTCCCCTCATTAGCTGGAATCCCTTGCTGTGCAGATTTCGGGGCCTACTCCGGTAGCTCAGCCAGGGGCGGTGTCCATATACAGAAAACGTTGCTTATCTTACCTACTATTGTATCCTGGACGTTCTCTATCATTGCCCAAAATCGCTTTTCGGTCATCGAGGGGCTGCCAAAACAGAGAAGATGAAACTGAACGAGGCAATAAGCAAATCTTTATTTAAAAAACACAACCTGCAGAACAGTTTCGATCACGTCTAATGTTTCCACCGCAAAAGTTCAGCTTATTTTAAAGACCATGTGTCAAAATACTGTCACAAACACAACGTCATAGGCACACACAAAGCAACAACAAAACCCTAAAATGCACATCGTTGTATGTAATGCATGTGTTCATTAGAGATTAAACATGTTCAATGAGAAACAAAAGTTCAATTTAATAAACTTTACTCAATTTAGTCATCAATTACCTTGAAGCACTGAAAGTTAGTTCCTCAAAACTCAGTTCAATATCATCCCCCTCCAGGGCTTTGGTTTCTGTGACATCTACAATTAAAATAAACCACTTGAGTATTAGTATGAGCAGAAAGCATTGCAAATTATGTTTTGTCGTCGTGTTATAGCGCAAACGCACGCACACACGATCGCAAGCACACACACGCACACACACACACACACGGACGCACACAAGCTCGCGCACGTACACACACACACACACACACACACACACACACACACACACACACACAGATAGTGAAATAGGCAGACAGACAGGTAGGCAGGCAGGCAGATTGGCAGACAGACTGACAGACAGACGAACGGATGGACGAACGGACGGACAAATACACACAAACAGACGCATATTGAGGCACAGACGAACGGATGGATGGACTATCGAATGGACAGACAGATGACAATCTGGGATGAATCGGAATCGTCTTTGTGAAGAGTGGCATTCGAATTTCACCCACGTGACGGAAATTTTGCAGTATTGCTGGACTATTCCCGGTTAAAACGAGAGGTATAGAAAATCCCCGGCCGAACGGAGAGCCTCATTGTATAGTTTGACATGTTTTCGTACAGAAACAAGTGGTCCAATGTAAAAAGCACGAAGTAGTGAAACGCATCTGATCATCAGTAAAAATCGGCGATGTAGGCCTATGTATTTACAAGACACATTCATGATAATGTTTCCAATAAGCTAAACGCACCTTTTACAGCCCTGTCTCAACTGCGATTATCAAAAATTGATATCCCTATTTGAGCAAATTCGTTGTCACTATCGGAGAACAAGAATTCTTATCTCCGTCGGTGGCTCGTGCTGCTATTTATGATAGAGTATAATGCCAATTTGAAAGAAGAAAGTTATTCAAAACTCCATATTTACACTTGATGCACTGATTTCAAATATTTGCTCGGTGATTTATGACTCTTCTT
>JAWQFJ010030650.1:5000-17500 GCA_034096865.1 Theodoxus fluviatilis | reverse complement strand
AGACATGCATATCCACACACACACTTGAGCACACACGCAGGTACACACATACACATTTGTGCACACACGCACGCACACACACACAAGCGCATTAACACACGCACACACGGACACACACATAAGCACTCACACACGCGCGCGCGCGCACGCACTTGGGCAGTAGCAATGATTGTTTTTGTTGTATTAACAGCGTCCTCGTCGTCATCGTCAACGTAATTATTTTCTTTTTCCCACCACCTTTTCTCTTCTTCTTCTTTTCCTTCTGCTGCTGCTGCTGCTGCTGCTGCTCCTTTTTCCGCCTCCTCCTCCTCCTCTCCGCCGTCGTTATCATTACAACAAATCACAACACAACACAACACAACACAACACAACACAACACAACACAACGCAACGCAACGCAACACAACACAACACAACGCAACGCAACGCAACACAACGCAACGCAACGCAACGCAACGCAACAGAACACAACACAACACAACACAACACAACACAACACAACGCAACGCAACGCAACACAACACAACACAACACAACACAACACAACACAACGTAACGCAGCACAACGCAACGCAACGCAACACAACGCAACACAACATAACGCAACACAACGCAACGCAAAGCAACGCAACACAACGTAACGCAACACAACGTAACACAACGCAACGCAACACAACACAACACAACGCAACACAACACAACGCAACACAACGTAACGCAACACAACGTAACGCAACACAACGCAATGCAGCACAGAACAACGCAATGCAAGCAACACAATACAAAGCAGTGCAACGTTTTCGTATTCATTGCCGTTTTCGCAGAATTGGTCTTTTCTTCTGGGAAAAAGATGTAAGAGAAAAAAGAAAATCAAAGTTAGCAGTAGCAAAGGAAAAGCCATCTCCACGAGTAAATCGATATTGCAATTGCTGTTCGTGGTCTCACCTTTTTCAAGTGACCGTACAGGTTGAAACTTCTTCTGTACTAGCGTTTTACAACTGTGTCCTTGTTAAATCTGCACCACATGCCATCGCTGGAAAAGAGCCTGATGGAGCAGACAGACGATAGGCACCTCCGGAGGAAGGCCAAGCACCAGGCAGATAGATCTTCTTCAACCTTCAGATGCGGACACTGTGGTTTGGAGTGCCACTCCAGCATTAGTCTCCAAAGCCACAGCAGACGCTGTCTATGGAACGGGACTGGGATCCTGCAGCACGAATCCGTGGTTCTCAGCGTCTGATGTA
This sequence comes from Theodoxus fluviatilis, assembly GCA_034096865.1. NCBI lineage: Eukaryota > Metazoa > Mollusca > Gastropoda > Cycloneritida > Neritidae > Theodoxus > Theodoxus fluviatilis. Next base: position 16,256 of record JAWQFJ010030650.1, on the reverse strand, counting down.
CACCTACTATTGCGCTACTACACTACTGCTACAGGCCATTGTAATGGGTTCGTTTACTGATGATTTCAGCAACTTCACAGACCATCAGGATGAAGCTGAGCCGGGTTGCCAGTCTGGATGACCTGAAGGAGGTGCTGACTTTGCTGACCAAGGAGGTGGCAGATCTGCAAACCACAGCCAGCTTGCACGACCCGGACTTCAACAGTCTCCAGGGCAACGTCAATAGCATTGAGCAGAATCTGCAGTCCATGAAGCAGACGACAAGCAACATCAGTGCCCATCATATCAGCCCCACCCTGGCACAGACGACTCAAGCTCCAAACGTCACTGACCAGAGCGAGGGAGCCACCTATGTTCGCTGGGGAAGAACGACTTGTCCTCCCGGGGCAGATCTGGTGTACAGCGGTAAGGGCTTTCTTTGTTCTCCACGCTGTTGGAATTTACGTGGTGAAATGAATCTAAAAGATGACAGATGAAGATGAATGAAGTTTTACACCCTATCATCCCTTTATAGCTATGTAAAGCCATTGATCAAGAAATACAATTGATCTGGTTAGAGTTAGACAAGTCTCATTTTCCCAAGTCATTCGCCTTAAACGAATTTCGTAGGGAGAAATAATTGGTCTGTTCTTACCCCTATCCTAGAGAGAGAGAGAGAGAGAGGGGGGGGGGGGAGAGATAGGAGAGAGATGAGAGAGAGAGAGAGAGAGAGAGAGAGAGATGAGGAGGAGGGGAGAGGCTGCATGGTTGCAGCCCATTACACAGCACATCTGTATTTTAGTCTTCATCAATGGTACTGTTCGACACGAGACAGCTTTCCGCGTATCTCCTAGCAGACTTAAGCACTGATGACTATGGTCTATGGCAAGGTCCTGATACAATTATGAACACTTTGCATGGGACACACAGAAAAAGTTTCGAAGCGTAGGTGAGAACGAAGGACACAGCCTCCTGGTCAACGTCCGGGTACTCTAACGACTCAGCTTCTGAGGTCCTTGACAAATTCCATCTCCATTGCCAGTAAGTAGATGTACCGGTAACACATTTTTATGTAATCCTTTTTGGTCTTATATGCCCGAATACTCTGGATCTTTTAAATTAGAGCAACTGCTAGGGCATAGGTCTCTCCCGCATTGCTTGGTCTGTCCTGAGAGTCATGTAAGATAGTTTTTAATACAGAGCCGAGCATCCTTCAGGGGACAACAAGAAAAAGTTTCCAACCTCAGGCAAGGACAGAACCCGGGACCTCCTGGTGAATATTTTCTGTCCCCTGCAGGCTGTTCTGTGTTAGGAACTTGCCATACGTCAGATGCTGATGCTTTGTGTTCAGTTCAGTTCAGTTCAGTCTCTTAACCCTGAGATGGGTTGTTGAGGCACCACTGATGACTTTCGGACTTTTGCTTTGTGTATTCACTATTAAAACACCCAGTGGCATACGGGTTAATAAGGGAGACAAAAAACGGCGTCGGCACTGAGTTGTATCATTAGCCCTTCCTTTCTCACAGGCTATGCTGGTGGCTCACACTTCAACGAGAAGGGATCAGCAACCAACTATCTGTGCCTGCCGGATAAGCCTCAGTACGGTGATTACATCGCCAGCAAATCGTCCACCATTTACGCCCACATGTTTGGCGCCGAGTTCCAAATTCCCTACAACCCTTTGCCCAACTTCCAAGACGCCAACCTGGTCAACATGTACTGTGCAGTGTGCCGCAGTTCCACTCGACGTCAGGCTCTGGTACTTCCAGCACGCACCAGCTGTTACCCAGGCTTCCACCTTGAGTACACTGGCTATCTCATGGCCAACTACTACGGCTACGCTGCGTCCTACCAGTTCGCCTGTGTGGATGGAGAGCCTGAAAAGAACCTGACCACTAACAAAAATGAGGGAGGTGCAGGTTTTTACTACACCACGTGTAAGTGTGGCTCCCTGCCTTGTCCTCCCTATGAAGAAATGAGGGAGATCGCATGTGCCGTGTGCTCGAAATAAAGTTTTTTATGTTTCACAGCATCAGTTTAGAGTCTCTTTTACTATCATCGCATTCCATGAGGCTGTTATATCCGGTAATAAGGGGACTTCTTGAGACCGTTTACAGTGATAGTACTAAAATATGAATGTTACAAGTTTTGCTGTGAAGCATCTTACTCTAACATAGAAAACAACTTTTCCTTCTATTGGTCTGTTTTTCTTAATGCTCTGTAGTGATCTCTCTCTCTCTCTCTCTCTCTCTCTCTCTCTTTCTCTCTCTCTCACTCTCTCTCTCTCAATCAATCAATCTCTCTCTCTCTCCAGGCAAAATAGCGCACGTAAAAGAATAAAGTTTAGGGGAGGGGTGGGTGGTGGGTGGGGGAGATGGCAATGTGATCCATTGGAAGAACAATAAGTAATTCACATAATAAAGTTGTACAGGATCCGTTTGTTCAGTAATCGTTCGTTCTCAACCAAATGCTGTCAGTTAAAATCATACGCATGTTGAAGTTTCTAAGTTAAACTCGCTTTTCTTATTTTGTGATTAGTAAGATAAAGTGTAAGAAACCCAGAAGTGCAAACTCTTTCATAAAACATGAACTGGTGAAAATTATATCCCGGCATTTCACATACCAATCTAACCAAACCCAACGCTAGCACACCAGTCAGGGGTCCACTAATCCAACAAACGTTCTACTGTAACAGCAAGCAAGAAGACAATTAAACAAAAGCAACAAATAGTCAAACACGAACACAATGCAACACAATGGAACTAGTTGGACAGATGCTGAAAAAAGAACAAGAAGAAGAACAATAAGAACAGGAACAAAAGGTGGAGCACAAGAAGAAGAACAAGGAGGAGGAGAACAAGAAAACAGATAAGATAAGAATGTGAATTGTTCATCTGCACCTCTCTAGCTGACTCAGGATCATACGTTTCGACGTCGGTCAACATTGCAGACACCTGTAGGAAGCGAAGGAATATACCTCTTTTTGGGGGTCAAGGTGACAAGAGGACATGCAGACTGGGCGCACTTCTATTGGATGCATGACCACAGGGTGTGCCGTGCCGGCGGAGACAGGTGTTTCCTTACAGGATCTGCTGACAAAACTCCAGCGATAACAGACGGCGAAAACAAACTGTCTCTTGTCGGGTCAAAGAGTTCGCATGGAGTTCTTACACAATCGAAATACTTCGGACTTTGTCCGTCTTTACGGACCGTGTCCGGAACGTCCCGATATTTACACACATCTTTTTAAAATGTAATGAAGGTTTCGCAAGAGATGAGGATGTGTTGTAATACTTTTTGGTCTACAGCTTGATATGCCTCCCAAAAGAAGCTCAGAGATAGCACGAAACGATGCTATTTCAGTTAGAATTGGAAATCTCAAAAAGGGAACAACAGTGACAACGAGTATGCTGTGGCATCAATTTTGTTTTGCACCTGAAGAAATATTACACATCGTTATTAAATAATTTGCGTTTGAATAATTTAACTAACTCCCAATTACATTGAATTAAGATTTATGTGTGACCTTATGACAGCTCCCTTATTTGTTTTGCAAAAGAGTTTTGGCTCGAGCTACTTTTAAGCTTTTCTTCGTGTACCGTTGATTGCACTGTCTTAATAAAGTTATAGAGTTCGATGAGAAGTTTACTGCGGTTTGGGAATGGGGGAGTGGGTAGAAGAGGGGATGGGGGGAGGAGAGGGGCTGGGTGGGTAGGAACTCTAGTCCAAAGTCATGACTGGGTCAACCTTATCAATCTGGGTAGTGTGTGTTTGGAAAAATGATACATTGTTGACAAAGTTTGAAACGCATTAAAACTGAGGAAGTTCCTTGTAAAGAGATTAGCAGCTGGAGAGGTCACACCCTTTTCAACATAATCTCAATTTCTCGTGGGAAGTAGGCGATAGGAGACCAGTGGCCTGAAGCGAGCTTTCATATCCGGGAAGACCAACTGTTGTCCACTTGTGTCCAGCATGACTCTTCTACAAGCATTGGTCTTGGCAGCACTGACCACGGTCAGCCACGAATTCCTTTTGGACTCTGGTGAGTTTCCTCAGTTTTAGACCATGATGCAAGCTTCCGCTTGCAGTTGTTTGCGGCTGGCGGGCGAACAGTTTGAAGCTGCATTAATACTATAACTGCATTCTTGGGCAAGATGCCCCCAGTTGCCTCTTTGGCTGCTGGGGCCTGTCTTTGGCTGAGCTAAGGACTAGCCCCAAAAGCCTAGCAGTCAGGTGTTCCAGCTAATCAGTGGGACATCGAGACGCTTCGGCCTAATGTTGTTTTTGTGTTATCCTCTCTCATTCAAGAAGTAAAGCAGTGCTTTTGTGAGGGAAAAAAGTCATTGCAGTGCTGCTTATTAATATTTTATACGACCATTAGGTAGTTTTGCGTTGAGACGGCACTCAAGGTGGTGGTACTGGTACCTGAGAATGCCTGTACCAATTCCTATGTTTGCAGTTCCTCGTCGTTGTCCCCCTCCTCTTACTCCTCCACCTCCTCCTCCTTCTCATACTCCTCCTCTTACTCGTTCTCCTCCTCCTTCTCGTCGTCGTCGTCGTCCTCCTGCTCCTCCTGCTTCTCCTCCTGCTCCTGCTCCTCCTGCTTCTCCTCCTGCTCCTGCTCCTCCTCCTGTTCCTCCTCCTACTCCTCCTCCTCCTCCTGCTCCTCCTCCTGCTCCTCCTTCTGCTTTTCCTCCTCCTCCTGCTCCTCCTCCTGCTCCTCTTCCTGCTCCTCCTCTTGTTCTTCCTCCTCCTCCTCCTCCTCCTCCTCCTCCTCCTCCTCCTCCTCCTCCTCCTCCTCCTCCTTCTCCTCCTGCTCCTCCTCCTGCTGCTCCTCCTCCTGTTGCTCCTCCTCCTCCTGCTCCTCCTCCTGTTGCTCCTCCTCCTGCTCCTCCTCCTGCTGCTCCTCCTCCTGTTGCTCCTCCTCCTTCTCCTCCTCCTCCTTCTCCTCCTTCTCCTCGTGCTCCTCCTCCTCCTCCTCCTCCTCCTCCTCCTCCTCCTCCTCCTCCTCCTCCTCCTCCTTCTTCTCTCTTCCTCCTCCTCCTCCTCCTTCTCCTCGTGCTCCTCCTCCTTCTCCTCGTGCTCCTCCTCCTCCTCCTCCTCCTCCTCCTCCTCCTCCTCCTCCTCCTCCTCCTCCTCCTCCCTCTCCTCCTCCTCCTCCTACTTCTCCTCCTCCTCCTACTCCTCCTACTCCAGCTCCTCCTACTTCTCCTCGACTTCCTTCTCCCCGTCCACATCGTAATTGTCCTCCACCTCCTTCTTGTCATTTTCCTCGACTTCCTTCTCCTCGTCTTCTTCCTCGACTTCCTCTTCCTTTTCTTCGTCTTCTTCCTCGTTCTTTCCCTCGTCCTCGTCCTCGTCCTTCTTCTCGTTCTCGTCCTTTTCCTCCTCGTCCTCTTACTCCTCCTCCCCCATTTCCTGCTCCTCCTCCCCCATTTCCTGCTCTTCCTCCTCCTCGTACTCCTCCTCCAGCTCCTCCTCCTCCTACAGTTCTTTCCTCTCCTCCTGCTCTTGACCCTCCCTCTCCCCCTTCTCCTTCTCCTCCTGGTCCTCTTCCTCTTCCACCTCCTCCGCCCCCTCCTCATCGTCGTCATTCTCCTCCATTTGCTCTTCCTTCTCCGCCTTGTCCTCTTCCTCCTCCTTCTCTTGCTGATACTGTCGCTACAGTTTCTGTTGTCATTGGCTGTGATCATCTCGACCTTGTCTACTTCTTCTCACTCGGGTGAATGCACCTCATACCAAGGCTATCTGCTCAGCATGTCATAGGAACATCTAGCAGAGTCGACGCACTTAACTGCTAAACAACTACGCCCAGTAAGACTTTCGAGTCTGGGCATCGTGCAAAATTAGTTTAGTAAGAAAATCTCATTGGCTCTTCGGCCGCATCGCCTATATGCACTATAGCGGAAAGTAAATCTTATGTAAATATGTATCCACTGATGTTAATACGCGATAACTTCGGATAGAAATATTCTTAGACACCTTAAAATATTTTATTCACCAAATTATCATACACATTTTCTGTATTCATACACATAAATCTTGACGAATCGATGGAAGAAGCCACCAGTCTAGAGAAAGCTGCCTCGATGCTAATGTCTTTCTTTCTGGTTTCCTTCAGTCACTTCTCAGTCACTGGTGGATCAGCTGAAGCAAGTCAACTCCCTCGACCACCTTCTGCAAGTGGTGGGTCTGGTTCTACGGGAAGTGGACGAACTGAAGCGAGTCATCAACACGCACGAGGTGGAGGTCAATCAGCTGCAAGGAGATATCAACAGCCACCAGGGGGACCTGCAACAGATCAGTCAATCTCTGACGCAACTCACCGCAGCTCTAACTGCCATCCCAGCCACGCCTGCAGGATGGAGTGCAGGCGGAAGTGGAGCCGCCTTCACTCGATGGGGACGCACTTCATGTCCTTCCGAGACGGAGCTCGTCTACAAAGGTTGGTGTAGCTTCAACACAGATGATCGTGTGTATGGGGTGTGCGTGCGTGTGTGTGTGTGTGTGTGTGTGTGTGTGTGTGTGTGTGTGTGTGTGTGTATGTGTGTGTGTGTATGTGTGTGTGTGTGTGTGTGAGTTACACACCGTGCGTTATGAGAGTTAGCAATTATCAAAGTATTCGTACATGAATGTCATTTAAGCTCCAGCCATACGTTGTATAGTACATTCCGGTTTTCACTCCTATAGAACGTTTGCATTTCAGAAATGGAGTGCGTGTACAACAGAACATGGAAACAGCATATTATGCTGCCTGCACACACAAAAAACTCCGACAACAAGGCAGAGATCTCGAACTCCCATTGCGTCCCCTCCATTAAAAATCAAACGTCCAAGGAAAGGATGCTTAACTCAATTCCCCCAAAGACATGCCTAGCCACAGTCAGTTGTACACAACCAACGACTATTTAAACAAAAAATGAAGCAGAGCCACAGTAACCATTCTCATTTATGCTGTTTTCTGTGTTTGTGCCATCCAGGTTTTGCAGGAGGGAAAGGCTACGCTGAAGGAGGTGGTGGCACCAATGTCCTGTGCTTGCCTGAAGACCCTGAGTGGGCCAACTACACCGTCACTATATCCGGCAGCTACTATGCTCATGTGTGGGGAGCAGAGTACGAAATCCCTGCAGATCCTCTGCCCAACTTCCATCATGACCACGACGTTCCATGCGCTGTATGTCGAAGTCCCACACGAAGCACAGCTCTCATGATACCAGCCCGCACTGACTGCTACCCCAGTTTCCACAAGGAGTACACGGGCTACCTCATGAGCAACTATTTCAAACAAGATGGCGATTATGAGTTCGTCTGCGTGGACTCCATGCCAGAATCGGAACTGGGAAGTTACAGAAGCGACAATGGATTGCTTATGTACTTCACGGTGGGCGTTTGTGGATCACTTCCATGTCCTCCTTATGAAAACAATCGTGAGATTGCATGTGTTGTATGTAGCAAATAAAGTCCTGTAAACATTACCCCTTTTGAAAGTGTTATCAGCAAGTAATAGTGTCTCTGATGGTTGTAGGTACACTTGGTTCAGAAATGCCGGCAAACATGAAGCAAAGGGTGAGACTGGCCGAATATAATGCAGTAATAATGAAGAGACGGCAATATATTCATCAGGACAGTATCAATGGCAATGATTACTATTCTGTAGTTCGGCATGTATAGTTAGAACAGCTTTATGTCCCTGTCATCAGCTGGAACCCCTGGCTGTTGGACCATCGGGGCCCGCTGCAAAAGCTCAGCCAGGGGCGGCCCCAAGCACCCACAGAGGTTACTGTGGAGCGCCGGGATAGGGTCAGATCATCCAGATTCTAATGCTCGTTCCAACTATCGTAAAATCGAGTCCAAGCCACGCACGACAGACTGGTTACCAAACCATGTATCCATCCCCAAGAAACATCACTTTACGCATCAACCAATCAACAGAGAAAAAAAATCGTAAATTAACTTCGACATTGTGGTCCCCAGACAGAGACCCAGTCAGTACTCTCTTCCTCCTTTATTGCCCCGCTTCCCACAGCTTACCCTGAACATGATAGTTTGCTAACCTCACGAGTCCAGTAGTCGCTGAGACGGAGATAAGCAGCTGGATGGGGCACACATTTTCCGACTAGTTCCCGTTCAAAACAGATTACAGAAAACTAGTGACCTGAAGCATCCATACAAATCCACAAATTTTGACTGCTGTCTGCGAAGGCGATAAGAACTGTCCAGAATGACTGCCGTTCATGTGTTACTCGTGGTAGCATTGTCCACCTTCAGCCATGGATTGCTGTTGGACCCTGGTGAGTTTCCATTTCTCAGTGTTGCGTTCGAGTTTCCATGTATCATGTGTCCTTTGCTAATGGAACTGTCGCTTATCTTCTTTTTTTCCCCTTTCATCTCCTTTTCCTGCGTCGAAATGAATTAAATGACGAGATAATTAAGTAATCTGTAGATATATTTGTGAGAAACTGATTTTATTTAATACATTGAATATGAGAGTATTCACGGTTTCCCCCCACAAACCCTTTGCAAAGATTTGGTGATATCTACGATGGAATCGGCAACCAGTATGAAGTTGGTGACCATGACTTCATTGATTTCCAGATGAATTATTTTGATTTCTTCTCGCGGCTTTTCATACTCGATTTATTTTCCTCTTTGTCTCATTTGCACTTTTTCTACGTCTCAAGATCACAACATAGTTATGAAACGTTGTTGGTGGCTGATGCAAACCAGTTGTTTGTTGATTTTATTTCTGTTTTTGTCAAAGAGCCGATAATGCATCATTGTTTTCTTTTGCTGTCCACATCTTGCAAGCAACAATCTCAATAAATTCTATCATTGTTTTTCAAATGCATTAGTATTAGCCTTGAAACTTTGATTGCACTGTTCGTCAGAACTTCATTCTACCGTAAAAATATTATTTTTCAGAGTACGTCAATCTTCTTAACACAAGTCTGAGTTTGAACCGTGTATACAAAACAAAGTCTTTACTTTGGAAAAGCCAGAGCACAGTCTGGACGCAGAAGACACGGGCAAGGAAATACCTTTATAGACTGAAAGCTACACTGTCCTGTCTCAGAATACAAATTCTGATTGCGGAGTCATTTACAAATGATTGTATTGGCTAATGAATAGTTCGCCTACGCAAATGAATTTCCATTAGGTATGTAAAGTGAAGATATTGCGTCTAGAGCCGATATTACTGTATTTTGTAGGCTCCATAGACCTGATTGACAACAGGGTGAGCTGATGGAAGGTAGATACACTCGAACAGACTCAGAGGCATGTTATGACACCACCTACTGTTTCGTAACACTCTAGTTTCGAATATTGTTACTTTTTCTCAGGAGATTCGCAGTCTCTGATGAATCAACTGAAGCAAATGAATTCCCTCGACGAAGCCCTGCAGGTAATCGCTTCAATACTTCGGGAGGTGGACGAACTGAAGCGAGTCATCAACACACACGACACGGTAGCCAACCAGCTGCAAGGAGAAGTCAACAGCCACCAGGGAGAGATGCGACAACTACGTCAGACGCTGACGCAACTCACCGCAGCTGTCACTGCCATCACTGCCACACCTCCAGGATGGAGTTCTGGCGGAAGTGGAGGAGCCATCTTCACCCGATGGGGACGAACTTCCTGTCCTTCAGAGACTGAGCTCATCTACAAAGGTGGGAATGCCTCTAAACCCGATGTTTGGTGAAGAATAAAAACATACGAAAAACGAAGAACAGCATGCGCATGGGCGTGTGTGTGCGTGCGTGCGTGTGTGTGTTTGTACGCGCGATCTTGCACCTCTGGTGGCCGAGAAAAGAGCTTAGGGCTGCCCCTGACCATTGCAAAAGGCGTTGAAATCTTAACAAGAAAGGTTTCAGCTTCGAAGGAAGACGTGGAGCAACCGGGGGCGTACTGTGTGTTTCGAGCTGCTGGGTATCTTTGTTGTACATGTATTTGCAGTTCTGTGCAGGGTGTTTCTTTCTCTATCGAACGGACGGCTGAAAAGAGCCCAGAGATGACAGGTTTTTGTCGCGTCTTCAAGAAAGTCCCAGCAAAAGTAGCCGATACATAAGTGAGGAAAACTGGGTGGACCAGATTTAGGAAGAGAGACGTTTGATCAAAAGTGAAACATGACATTGCGCGCCTGATAATATATGTGTCTGTTGATCAGGGTACACTGGAGGGAAGTATTACACTGAAGCTGGTGGAGGCTCCGACATTCTATGCTTGCCTGAAGACCCTGAGTGGGCCAACTACACCGTCACCAAGACCAGCAGCTACTATGCTCATGTGTGGGGAGCAGAGTACGAAATCCCTGCAGATCCTCTGCCCAACTTCCATCATGACCACGACGTTCCATGCGCTGTATGTCGAAGTCCCACACGAAGCACAGCTCTCATGATACCAGCCCGCACTGACTGCCACCCCAGTTTCCACAAGGAGTACACGGGCTACCTCATGAGCAACTACTATGCCAGTGCTGGCGACTATGACTTCGTCTGCGTGGACTCCATGCCAGAATCGGAACCAGGGACTTACAGGAATGATGACGGCTTGCTGTTCTATTTCGCGGTAGGCGTGTGTGGCTCTCTTCCATGTCCTCCATACGTTGGAAGCCGTGAGATTGCCTGTGTTGTCTGTACCAAATAAAATTCTATTCACAAGAACCTTCCAGACGAGTTTTCGTGTATTGATGATAAAATCCCCACTGGTGAATGCTAGTACATTGCGCTCATACAGTAATATCCTTGCAACTAAACGCATTCACAAATGCATGCGTACATACATACACACACAGAAACATACAAGCGCGCGCACACATACATACATTCACACACAAACATACGAATGGACGCATGCACATACACTCGCCCGCAGATCTTGGTTTTTGGCTATTGCGAATGCTTTTTTAAATGCTGTACGATTTATGGCTCTGGACATTTGAAAGTAAATATTGTAAACTAATTTTTCAACAAGTGTGACTAGTCTCAAAGCTAGTATGAATCTCTCTCTCTCTCTCTCTCTCTATCTCTCTCTCCTCTTTCTCTCTCTCTCTCTCATATCTTATCTCACGTTAATTATGCGTCAACAATTTGGGGTGGCTGTAGTGATGCTAACTTGAAAAGGCTGAAGGCATTGTATCGAAGAGCCTCTAAGCTTATGATAACACATAGTTCACTATCTACATATGACACAATGAAAGAACCATATATATTGCCTTTTTAAAAGCAATTACAATTCAATAAATGTGTCTAAATGAAAAGAATTAATGATTGTGATGTG